>JAJPUD010004803.1:0-72342 GCA_023553655.1 Myrmecobius fasciatus | reverse complement strand
GAAGGAAGGAAGGAAGGAAGGAAGGAAGGAAGGAAGGAAGGAAAGGAAGGAAAGGAAGGGGGAGAAAGAAAAATAGTATGCTTTAGTCTGTATTCAAACAACATAAGTTCTTTCTCTGATAGAATTTTTCATTATGAGCCCTTTGGGATTGAAAGAACATCTAGACTTGAAGCAGAAAGCCCTTCACAGCATATCTAGCAGATAAACAGGGTTGTGTATGAATGATACTTAGCATTAGTAGATAAAAATATAAACAATTGACTATCTATAAAATCACAATATTGTTTTAGAGATCTCTAAAGTCCCATCCAGAGCTAGCATTCTGTGATTCTAATGTCATTCCACATTCCCACAAATTACTTTGAAAATCCTTAGATAACCCAATCACTGATATCAGTGGGCCATATAGTTTGGGTTTGCCCCCTTTCAGAGAGCAATTAGGAAGCTGAGAGCTTTGTAATTTAATTTCTTTTCTAAGACAAAAGTGAGAAACCAAATTGCAATAATCCAATTTAAAAAAAATTATTTTTCTATTAAAAAAAAAAGAATTCTAATACAACATAACTAACTTCTTGCTTTCAAAAGGCAAAGGAATGCAATCTCATCTTGATAGTCTATTTCCTTGATTTTCATATAAATAGTTCCACATTGGGAAACTTTGGCATATTACAACAAAAGATAAATTTGTCTTATTGTTTTGCAGGATTTTTTTTTTCAATTACAGGCATAAATGACTTTACCTACTTCAATGATGTCCTAAAAAATTTTCAACTCTACTTACCATAAAAAGGTTTCTTTATTAGAAACCTTATTATCATTTTATTAGTATCAGTTGTGGCTCTTTCCAACAATGAGATGATTCAGATCAGTTGCAATAATTTTGTGAAGAGCTATCTACACCCAAAGAGAGGACTGTGGGAAGTGTGTGGACTACAACATAGCATTTTCACTTTTTCTGTTGTTTGTTTGCATTCTGTTTTTTTTTTTCTGTTTTTTTTTCCTTCTTGATCTGATTTTTCTTATGCAGCAAGATAACTATATAAATATGTATACATATATTGGATTTAACATATATTTTAACATATTTAACATGTATTAGACTACCTGCCATCTATGGGGGGGGATGGGAGAAGGAGGGGAAAATTTGGAGCACAGGATTTTGCAAGGGTCAATGTTGAAAAATTACCCATGCATATGTTTTGTAATAAAAAAAAGTTTTAATAAAAAAAATTAAAATAAAAAAATAGTGTCAGTGTAGAATATATTTCATCAATTGTAGGTATCACTTTATAATTACCAATTTGAGAGAAATTCATTTGGACCCCTACTCTATTCCAATCAGTATTCATCAATTTGATAAAATCATATCAGATCTGTATATAAGGCCCAAGGGCTGTGAGCTACAGATTCTAAGTTCACTTCTTTAAATATAGAAAGTTAATTAAAGGCCCTCCACCCTTGTTTTGCCTTGTCATGGTGACCAACTACATGGAAAGTCTTTTGTAGCTCTGGACCACTCGGCAAGTAGGAGCAAGTTGGCTTATAGTCACTAACCATCTTATGACCACTTAGGTCACTGATTGTGATAGCTTCATCCAATTTATGACCCTGCTGGTGTTTATATTTTAGCCTAGGTATTACATGGGCAAAGGGGCTATGAACAAAGCAGAATTGAATTAACTGAGAAGAAACACGAGATGCCCAAAGTTAGAGAGTCCACCCCAAATGTTCATGGGACTGTTTGTGTCCAGTTCGTGGCAGAGCGTTCCAGTCTTGCACTGGTCTGATCAGCCATGGTCAGACACACTGTAACTTGACTCTCATAGTGATGCCATTTTGGTCCTCTTTGAGAACAAAGGACAATAATCAACACATTAAACAATTAAGTCACTATTGTATATTTAGTGTAACTATAACTATAAAAGTATAGCCCTAAGGGGAAATGGCACTCAGATCATGAGGAAAATCTGAGGTTTATTTCATCAGAGAAGACCAAGAACCCTTTAATAAAGTACCATTGACTCAGAACTCTGCCCCTGTCTCTTTTAATGTAGATTGAATAATTTTAATCCCCATAAATTACATAGCTAGATCATCAATATTATTAATTATCCAGAAAATAGTTAGTTGCTTTCTATAGAATACCACTCAGTGAATCCCAGCGTTGTCCTTTTCTTAGAAGTCCGTAGAATAGCATGATCAATGTATTATTTTTCACTCCAACAACACAGAAAATGGAAAGTTAACTGCCTTATATGAGGTCTTTCCATTTGTTCTTCAAATCAAGTTTTTGCCCCTCTCTGCTACCTCTGCAACTTGCATTGCTAAGAATTCAGAGCCAGGAAAGAATAGTGCAGCCCCTGAAATATATAGCCTTCTCTTACAGAGACGATGTATGCCATTACTGTAAGAGTGAATAGCATGTTCATGAGCTACAGTTTAACTGTCATCTCTGAGGACTCGGTGAAAGGATTGGCAGCTTAACAGTCATTCTAGATAGACTGTTAACTGTTAGATTTGGGGAGAAATCGTTTGAACCAAGAGTTAATGGACAAAGAGAAATGCTTTCCTGAGAGACTGAATAAGGCCTCTTAACTTGAGAAGGAATATTGTAAAGAGAATTCTTAACAAGAAACTTTTACTGTCATTCTGAGAAAGCTAAATTATGAATGATTTGTTAGCTTTCTCATTATAATACACTGTTGAAATAGTTTTTATTTATTACACTATTAGTAAATTGGTAACACTGATGTTTTTTAAGCCAAGGTTAGAGGTTAAGAAAAAGAACAGAAAAAGCTTGTGGTTTTTGGTGCTAGTCAATAGAAACTGAGATGGAGGCTCAAAACTATTAGTGCTATAGTTTATTGCATCAATACAAGAACATACATCTTTGTTACCTTAGAACTAGAATGAGTAAAAGGAAATGATAGTAGTTAAAGAGAGGGATGACTGGGACAGAGCCAAGATGGCAGAGAGAAGCTAAAAAGTTGTCTGAGCTTTCAAAACATGCTAAATCAAGTGTCTAAATGAATTCTGGAGTGAAGAACCTACAAAAGGGGGAATGAAGCAGTTTTCCAACTTAAGATCACTTGGAAGGACTTGAGAGAAAGGTCTCAGGTCAAAGCCCAACTATGAAGGCACATATAGTAGAAAGCTCTTAGCCACAGCACAGATCAGCAACCGAGATCCCTTTGTCTTAGCTCAGCAGCCAATGCACAGCAGGCCAGCTGTGATGTTTCTAGCCTCAGCTAGAAGGAAATTGTGAGCCCTGAGCCCCAGTAGGACAGATGTGACTAAACCAGATCCCAGCACAGTGAGCAAGCCACCAGTGCCTGGGGCCTGGGGCAGAAAGCCAGTGACAAGGCCCAGTCTTCCAGCAAAAGAAACTTGGGACAGTGTTCCCTATGACCTAGGGGCAGATCTCAACTTTTAAAATTAGCAAAAAAAAAAAAAAAAAGAAGAAGAAAAACCCCAACTATAGAAAGCTACCATGGCAACAGGGAAGATCAGAACCCAAACTCAGAAGCGGATAACAATGGTCAAATGCCTATATGTGAAGCCTCAGAGAGGAAATAAATTGGTCTCAAGCTCAAAAAGTTCATCTGGAAAAGCTTAAATAGGATTTTAAAAATCAATTAAGAGAAGCAGAAGAAAAATTTGGAAAAGAAATGAGAGGTATACAGGAGAATTAAGAAAAAGGAGTCAACAGCTTGAAAAAGGAAGTGCAAAAATTGATTATAGAACACAACTCTTGTCAATTTGGAACTATGCCCAAAGGGTTATAAAATAGTGTATATACTCTTTGATTCAGCACTACTAGGTCTGTATTCTGGAGAAATCATAAAAGAAGGGAAAAAACTTGTGTGAAAATGTTTTTAGCAGCTCTTTTTGTAGTGGCAAAGAATTGGAAAATGAGGAGATGCTCATCAATTGAGGAGTGGATGAATAAGTTTTGATGTAGGAAACTAATGAAATATTATGATTCTGTTAAAAAAAAAAAAAGATGAACAAACTGATTTTAGAAAGGCCTGGAAAGATTTACATGAACTGATGCTGAGTGAAATAAGCAGAACCAAAAATACATCATACATTTTAATAGCAAGATTGTGCAATGATCAACTATGACAGACTTGGCCCTTCTCAACAATTCAGCGATCTAAGGCAATCCCCATAAACTTTGGATGGAAAACGCCATCACATTCAGGGAGAGAAATATGAAGAATGAATATAAATCAATTACATGCTAAGCTCAATTTCTTTTCTTCTTTTTTTTTCCTTTCATGGTTTTTCCCTTTTGTTCTGATTTTTCTCTCCCAACAGGATTTATAAAGAAATATGTTTTTTTTAATGAATGTACATGTATAATTTTTAATGGGTTTTTATGTGTAACTGAGGAAAATAAAAGCAACAAAAAACATAAAAAAACCCCCAAATCTTTAAAAACTAGATTTGGCCAAATAAGAAAAAAATTCCACTGAAGAAAACAACTCTTTTAAGTGAGAATTGGTTAAATGGAAAAGAAGGTTAAAAAAAAAGTTAACTGAAGAAATAATTCCTTAAAAATATGAATTGGGAAAGTAGAAGCTAATGACTCTATGACACATCAAAAATTGATCAAACAAAATCAAAAGAATGAATAAACAGGAGAGGAATGACTACCCAATCTATACTACATGTAGAATTCATTAGCAATAAAATTCAGCTACATATAGATGAGGAAACTGAAGCCCAAGAAAGTTAAATGACTTGCCTAATGTTACATACCTTATTAGTCCCATAAACTAGGACATAAAACCAAAGCTTTTGATTCTAGGCTTGTGTTCCTTTTGGTATACAATGATAATATATACAATGGCCTCAGAGAATTCAGTAGGCATGAAGGAGAAGATATGTAACTAGGAACTTTTGTGCTCAGAATAAGTACCATAAGTTGCACCTACCACATAGGTTTGGAGTTCACTCAACCTTCTATTTGGCAGCTTCTTAAGTTAATTAACTATTATTATTAAATAAATAACTTTATTCACTGCAAGAGTCATCAGTGCCCTTTAAATTTATATTGGGGCTACTCAAAGCTGATTATTGTTGTTGCATTGTTATTGTTGTTTGTCCATTCTGGAAGACCGCCATGACACTAGGGAGGTGATGCTATGACATACAAGTGAATTGGATTTAAGTGAGGTAGGACTTTGCAAAGTCACAAATCTCACGTTCCCTTCCAGAGCCAGCTGGGTCCCGTGGCAAGATATAGATCAGGATGAGTGGAGATGGCCCTAGATGCAATGGAAGACCTTGGCCTTTTTAAGCTAAGTTAGGTCTCTAACAGGTCTTTGACTGAGGTAATGCCCAATTAGTGATTAAAGCTAGGTAAGAAAAGAAGCAGAAAATGCCCTCTTTTACCTAGTCAAAAACAAAAACATTGGAACCCTCAGGGTTTCTGGCCAAAATAGAAACAACTGCTATCAACATTCACTCTTAGCCAATCAGGGTCCAGTGACCAAGTGGGGCTTGGTCTGGAACTTCTTGTTGGCCAGTCAATGAGAGCCAGAATGATTTGGGTTTAAGGCATGGTCATTAAGAAAGAAATCTAGCCCTTAAACCCCAAGATATCTTATGTGCACAGGAGAGGAGGAAGGGAGAGAGAAAGTAGGAAAGAGAGAGACATAAAATAAAGGAGAGAGATAGGGAAAAAAGGAGGGAAAAAAGGGAGGAAAAAAGGGAAGAAGGAAGGAAGAAAGGAAGGGAAGAAGGAACGGAGGGAGGGACAGAGAGAGGGAGAAAGGAAAGAAGTAAAGAGGGAAGGAAGGAAAGAAAGAAGGAAGGAAGGAAGGAAAGAAAGAAAGAAGGAAGGAAGGAAGGAAGGAAGGAAGGAAGGAAGGAAGGAAGGAAGGAAGGAAGGAAGGAAGGAAGGAAGGAAGGAAGGAAGAGAGAAGGAATGGGGAAGGAAAAAGGGAAGGAAGGAAGAAGGGAGAGGGAGAGCAGGAAGGGAGGAAGAGAGGAAAGAAGGGAGGAAGGGAAGGAGGAAGGAAGAAAGGAGGAATGGGATAGAGGGAGGGAGAAGGAAGAAATAAACACATTACATATGTGGGAATTGAGTAAATCATATTGACTCCATCTTGCAATTCAGTTCTGGAACTAGTTCAGTTCCTTTTCTAGTCAATTATAGGTCTAGTCCAATTTCTAGCTTATTAGAAAACTATTCCATTGAGTGAATTCTGAGAAAACTTTATTTCCTTGTTTGAATTTACACTTGTGTGGTTGGGAAACTGGACCACCTCTACCTGCTGTTTTTACTAAGGGCCGAAAATATGCTGGCCAGAAATCTGGTCAGATCCAAATATTGATACAAGGAATTGTCTTCCAATCACACATCTCAAGTACCCCATATGTCTTATCTGAAAACTGATCCCATATTGGTCAATAAGTTATTGTTTCCATGTTCCTTTGATTAAATTACTTGTTTGCTTTCCCACTCCCAACTCAGAAAACATTTTCTCTTTCCTCTAATTAGAAATCAGATTATCTAATCTTATATCCTAATTTATAGCTTGTTAATGCATAAAAATCTATCTCCCCCTGTCTTGAGGGTCCAATGCCAAGCTAAAAAGGCCTAGTCCCAATTTTTATGCAATTGGCATGCATTGATTAATAAATCAATATGCTTATTTTTACCATGTTTAACATATATTGGATAACTTGCTATCTAGGGGAGGAGGTAGAGGGGAATGGGGAGGAAATTGGAACACAAGGTTTTGCAAAGGTCAATGGTGAAAAATTATCCTTGTATATGTTTTGAAAATAAAAGCTTCTATAAAAATCATTAAAAAATAAAAAATAAAAATAAATGGATATGCTCAGAAGCTTGAACCTTTGTTTCCTCAGTAATTTCATATACATGCACATACAAATACACATATTCTGTATGTGTCCTGTCTCTGTTCTCCTTCTCTCCCTCTTTCTCTCTGTGTCTCATTCTCTCTGTCTCATTCCCTGTGTATATATTTCATTCTCTCTCTCCTTCCTCCTTCTTCCTCCTTCCTCTTTTTTGCTGAGGCAATTGGGGTTAAGTGACTTGCCCAGGGTCACACAGCTAGGAAGTGTCTGAGACCAGATTTGAACTCAGGTCCTCCTGACTTCAGGGCTGGTGCTCTATCCACTGCACCACCTAGCTGCCCCCTTCCTCCTTCCTCTTGCCTCCCCTCCCTCTCTCTCTCTCCTTCCTCCTCCTCCTTCCTTCTCCTCTCCCCCTTCTCATTTTGGAAATCTAGAAAGGTTAGGGAAAGAAAAAGAGGAGACCAAAAGTCATGGAGGAGACCAAAAGGATGAGAGAAAAGACTGTGGAGACTGAAAGAATGTAGAAGAGTCGAGAAAGCTGAGTGGGAACAAAGATATCATTGCCCTCTCCTCTTACCATATTGTAAACTAGATTTGGTCAGGCCCTAAATCTGATCCAATCTCCAAACATCCTTAAGTGACTGAGCATTGTACTCAGTACACTCAGTACTATGTACACCGTACATAGAAATGTCTACTTGATTCAATTAAATTACAGATGCATATTTGGATCCTGGAGTAAAAGTATAAAGTTAGACTCCTATTAAGTCTCCCTTCCTCCCCAAAGAAGACAAAAATCACAAGAGTTCAAAGTACATTTTAAAATTTCTACAGCTGGGGGGATGGGGAGGAGTCTCCTTGCTGCTGTCCATGTGAGCAGTCATAAATTGGTTCTCCTATAAGCCAAGGCTGGATTCAGAGGGTTCAGGAGGCTGTTCTTGGTCTAAACAAGAAGCTGTCCTATTCCCAACAACTCAGTATAATTGTGGCACAGATCCCCAGCTAAGAACTAATTTTGAATTCCATGTTAGTAAGACTGCAATATCACAGAGAACCCTTCATTCAGAAAGGTCAAAAGTAATGGGTGAGGCAGAAGTCTTGAGCTTCTATCCTTAACTACTTTCAAATAGGCACATAAGGAGTATGGTGTCAGTTTGGACTTAGAACTCAGATTTCACTAATCATTTCTCTAAACTTCACACTGGATTAGCTAACTAGAAAGTATTCACCTTTTTTTTTTTAAACAAATGAGAAATTCAAGGCTCAATAAACTTTTAAGATGACAAGAATCACATAAGTCTGGGAAAGATTAGACAAGATTTCAGAGCCATTTAGTCACTTGACATTCACTTTCCTTCTCATTTTCCAAAACTTACTCTTTTTTTTTTTAATTAAAGCTTTTTATTTTCAAAACATATGCATGGGTAATTTTTCAACATTGACCCTTACAAAGCTTTCTGTTACAAATTTTCCCCTCCTTCCCCCCACCCCTCCCCAGATGGCAGGAAGTCTACTACATGTTAATTATGTTAAAATACTTGAGAAATCAAATATATATATATTTATACCATTATCTTGCTGTACAAGAAAAATCGGATCTAGAAAGAAAAAAAAAAAACCTGAGAAAGAAAACAAAATGCAAGCAAGCATCAACAGAAAATGTGAAAATGCTATTTTGTGGGGCACACTCAGATCCCATAGACCTTTATCTGGGTGTATATGGCTTTCTTCATCACTGAACAACTGGAACTGGTTTGAAACACCTCATTGTTGCAGAGAGCCATGTCCATTAGAATTGATTATCATATAGTATTGTTGTTTCCGTGTATAATGATCTCCTGGTTCTGCTCATTTCACTCAGCATCAGTACATACATGTCCCTCCAGGCCTCTCTGAAATCATCCTGCTGGTTGTTTCTTACCGAACAATAATATTCCATAACATTCATATACCATGATTTATTCAGCCACTCTCCAATTGATGGGCATCCATTCAGTTTCCAGTTTCTAGCCACTACAAAAAGGGCTGCCACAAACATTCTTGCACATGTGGGTCCCTTTCCTTCCTCTAAGATCTCTTTGGGATATAGGCCCATAGAAACACTGATGGGTGAAAGGGTATGCACAGTTTGACAACTTTTTGAGCATAGCTCCAAATTGCTCTCCAGAATGGTTGGATCCGTTCACAGTTCCACCAACAATGTATCAGTGTCCCAGTTTTCCCACATCCCCTCCAACATTCGTTATTATCTTTTCCTGTCATCTTAGACAATCTGACAGGTGTGTAATGGTACCTCAGAGTTGTCTTAATTGGTATTTCTCTGATCAATAGTGACTTGGAGCACCTTTTCATATGATTAGAAATAGTTTCAATTTCTTCATCTGAAAATTGTCTGCAGAACTTACTCTCTTGATAGCTACTAATAAGGTATCTTTCCTATAGTACAGGGGGCATTAAAGAGTCATCATCACAGGATCACATAATCTGGGGTTGCTTTTCCAATATGTTCATACACAAGTGGAGCATATTCTCTCCTAATCCTCTGAGAGCTTGGGAAATGGCTAGGCAGTGGCTAAAACTATAGAAATTTTCTGTGGGAAGTTAATCGGCCTCATTAGAGCCACCTAAGTTAATTAGACCAAGCTTATAATTGCTGACATAGAAATTTTTTGCACTTTACTACTTAATCAAACCAGAAAGTTCTGTCTTGGAGGCTTGTGTTGTTCAGTAAAAAGCAAAAGTTTACAATAGTCTAGGTTGAAGCATAATGTAAACCCTCATTGTGCCAGAACAGGATAAATCTGATTTAGTGTAGTGTACCTCAAATCTGAGTCACGGAAATTTAGATTTACTAGTCTGAGCAGATCTCTATGCCCTTTCCAAAGAACTAAGCTACAAAGAGTCACTGATATACTTTGGTTAACAGAACAAAAACTAGGCATTGACAAGATGTCTTTGGCTTTGATATGGCATAAGCATTACATAACTACCTTGCCATTCTCTTCTCTTCCCCACAGAGAGGTGACAGATTCAGGAAACAGACTGAGAGCTACCTGTGTATTTTCTGAAATGTTCAGTGAAAGAATTTGTTTTGTTTGACTATGCATATTTATTACAAGATTTGGAGTTGTTTCCCCCCCCCCAGTGGCAGTTTTTTCAAAAAAAACAGATGATTTCCATGAAATGAGAGGTCTTCAAGGCTCACTGATATTTTGCTAAATTTCTCACCAATAGAACTTAAAAGCTCCTAGAATCTTACAGAGAATACAGCCCAAACCTCTTATTTTATAGATGAGAAAACTGTCTGAGAGACTTGCTCAAAATGAAAAGCAGAGAATGAATTCAAACTTAGTTCTTCTGACTTCAGATCCAAAAATATAACTTACTGGTCAAGATTATAATTTGAAAGCCTTAAATACAAAGATATTTTATTTTTAAATGTAAATACATGGATGCCAGCTATCAAGAAAACCCGTCTATCAGCTTCTCCACAGCTTTCTCTTCACCTCTGCGCTCACCCCGTCCTCTACCCAAGTGCCCACAGATTCCCTTGTTAGTTACCTCTCAGTCTGCTGAATTCACTCTCTATCAGTGATTTCATGCTGCCTTGGCCATAGCCATAGCTGTGCCTTGAGAGAGAAGTAGCCTGGAAATGCTGGAAGGTGAGCAGCTTGTCCCATTGCTGCTGGTGCTGCTTCTGGGGCTGCAGCCTTCTTCCAGCCATAGAAAAGGGTCTGACTTTCTAGGCAGTGACCGTCGCTTAAATCTTCATTAAAGGAGTTAACAAGAAGGGCTGCCCAGCAGGAAGTGCACTCACTAGTTAAGTCAGCAGGTCCATCTGACTCCACCCACAGTGAGAAAATCAGGACCTACTAGTCCTCACTGCACAAACTGCTTTCTCTTTCATCTGTCTCCTGAGGAACTGCAATCCTTATTTGAGGATTAAGAGAATCTAGGTTTCTTGGTGGAGAATGCTATGAGAAAAGGGAAAGGAATTGGTCCCCAAGAGTATGAGAGAAAAGACCATCTGCCATTCATCTTCTTGCCTTCATCCTTTCCCTCCTCAACTGGCTTTTCTACATTTTCTTTCTTCCTCCACTACTCAGAAATCCACTCTGACTCAGACTCGGAAAGAAGTTTCCCTGCATCGTGTTTTTCCAAATCATTCGTTAAATTTCTTTTACTCCAGAGAGGAATGGGGGGATTTGTGTTGTTGTTAAAGCAGCGGACTCCCGGAGGCTGCCAACAGCTGCTCACAGCTGGAACCAAAAGATGGATAGTGGAAAGTCTATACAGTGCAGTCTTTTTAAGGATTTCCGAGGTTTGCCTTTATTCATGAAGTGGGCGGGGGCAGAGCGGACACTTCTGAGAACCAGTTGAGTAAAAGCGTCCTTCCCAACAAACGGAAAACTAGATTGGGAAACAAGGGAGTTGGCAAACTAGGTCTAAAGTTACCAGCACCGCCCCAAGGAGGGACTCGGCGTGCAATCCTAGGACCGGAATGCTAAGCCCCGCCCACAGAGACAAACTCTCCTTCCTATTGGCAGAGCACCGGGTGCACTAGTCTTCTCCGAGGGTATTGCTCAAAGTTCCGAGAGGTGGGTGGCTCTCGTCTCTCCCTCTCCCTAAAGGGATAAGGGGATTATTAAATTACTTCTCCATTACTCTGGGAGGGCCTAAAGAAGGCAAAGGCTTTTCTGAGTACCGGTAGTATTTCTGCAGGGGAAGAAAAGGACCTGTTTTGTGTGACTATGTGCATGGGTAAATTTTGGATTGGACACATTAAATCATGAATGTAAAGTGCTTCAAAACATTAAAGTGTTATTTAGATTCTGGTTTTTATTAATAGAAGTAATGGAAACCAGCTCATGGTGCCTAAACTCACTCAGCTCTATTTGTAGCAGAAAGTAGCTTATTCATAAGATTTGAAGATAAATATGTGGGTGGATTGAATCAAATAGATATCAAATCTGAATGTTCAAGTTGGCTGGCTCCAAAAAAACACAAAGAAAGAGGAATTGGACCCATTTGAAAAAAATATATATATCTTTTTGTAGTTGCAAAGAACTAAAAATTAAAGGGGTACCCACCAGTTGGGAAAGCACTAACCAAATGAAATGGAATTCCAATGTTATAAGAAATGATGACTTTCAGAGGAACTTTGGAAGATTTGTATGAACTAATATTAAATGAAATGAGCAGAACCAAGAGAATAATTTGTACAATGACACCATTGTAAAGACAGATATTGAAAGACATACAGAATTTTGATCAATGCCATGATCAATCATAATTCCAAAGAACCAATGATGAAGCTTGATATTTGTCTCCTTACAGTCCCAAGATATAGAATGAGAAACATATATATATATATTTTTTTTTTTGACTGGGCCAGTGAAGGAATGTTTTTCCAATTGCATGCTGAGCCCCTTCTTGGGGCAGTACTTTGGAAAATTTGCTTTTGACCATGCATATTTGTTATGAGTTGTTGGTCTATTTTTTTTTCAGTTGGAGGATGGAGGTGGGAGAGAAATTAATTTTTTGTTAACTATTTCTAAATACCAGGCATGTGGAAAACCAAATCAGTGATCAGAAAGCAGTTTTCTTGGACACTGAATTATAGGCAAAAGAAGCTGATTGACCATGTTCAATTTTGTCACTTTATAATTTGGAATTATGCTAATAAAGTAACTAAAGCAGCAAATGTTGTACATAGTTTTGATCTAAACTTTGATACAAGTCACTTCATTTTGACAGGTAAGACTTAGAATTAACTTCTATAGAGAATTGACCTGATATTATGGCAATATAGTATTTGACTGGTTGATACTCAACAGCTGTACAATTAAGTTCTATAAAGCATCAGATCTGTACAAAGTATCTAAAGGTCAGATTTCCAGCATCTAAAAGAGATGACTTGCAGAATTTCTCTCCTAAGGCTGGCAAGAGTTTATTAATTGTGTATTATATCTTGCCACCCTCCTAGCAGTAATATATATTGAATCCCAGCCTTAGGGATCAATTATTTTTTCTTAACCCACTGTTTCCCCCAATGCCATGAGGCTAAGTTACTCAACTTTGAGTTGCAAAAAAAGCTTGTAAACCACTTGTAAACTTGTGCATCTAATTAATTTATGTAAAATTTTTGGACATTGCCTTAATGTTCTCACGTGACAGTAGAATACCAAAAATTTTAAGTCATTCTAAGAGTTGAGAATTGTAATACCCAGTGTTGTTGTGTAAGGAAAAATAAGTGCTACAAGAAACCTGAAAAAATAAAATAAAAAAATAAAGTAACTAAAAAGTCCAAATCCTTTGACCCAGATATTCCAAGGACATCATTGACAAGAAGAAATCCCCAGATACACCAAAATATTTATAGCAGCATTTTTTGTGGGTGATAACAAAGAATATTCATTAAAGATAGTCATTAGTTGGAAATGGCTAAACACATTTTGATACATAAGAAATAATGAATATGAGGATTACAGAGAGTTATGGGAAAAGTTATGTGACCTGATGCCAAGTAGATCCAAGAAGACACATAAACACAAATAAAAGAACAACCATACACATAAAAAATCAAAAAGTGAATTTTTCAAAATTATAAATGGCAATCATGGCTGGAAAGAAGAGAGATGAAAAGATATCCCCATCTCTTCCTTTTGCAGAGGTGGGAGGGCCACAAGAACTCTATGCATCTTCACACTCTTTCTGATATATTGATCAGTTATGCTCATTTTTTTCTTTTCTTGTCTAAAAATTATATTTTATGTAAGATGGCTATCTAGAAAAGAAGATCAGGAAGAATATTAGGGAGAAATATAATGATGGAAAAAGCCAAAATATATCAAAAAATGTATTTAAGATATATTTGTTGCTTAACTGGCATTATTTATCAATGCCTAATAATCTATTGAGTTCTGAGAGTGAGGAACTAAAATTATTAAAAGAGAAACTAGCATCTACTGAATACTTTCTCCTTACAGCCAACAGAGACTTCTGACTGAATTGGAATTCCTAAGATCAGCCTGCAAATAGTGAAGCTGACCTATACCTGTCATGTGGCTCAGCTTTCCAGACCAAAACTCTCTTAAGCGTGACTTTTGATTTGTCTATGCAGTTGAATACAAACAGGGCTGACCTTCGACAAAATTGTGAAGTTAGTGAAGTTTGTCCCCAAGGTCCTATTTCTTTGTCCATCTCTCTTATGTTAACTCCTCCCCTATTTAAATTACCCACAGTCCCTCTACCCTCTAATCCTCTTCCTAGTGATTGATGTAGGGGAGAAAGCCCAGGACCTATAATCAAAAGACATAATTTTGAGGTCCATCTCTGCCACTTAACCCTGGGATCTCAAGTAAATCATTCATCCTCTACTAGTCTCATTTTTAAGGTTCCTTCTAACTGAGATAAATCTTTTGATCTCCTAAATCAGTTAAAAGAAATTAATCCACTTGGGAGATACCTTTGGCAGAGTCCAACTTTACACTAATATGTTAATTAGAATTTAGGGATAATTTAATCTTCAAACTTGTCCATATTTGATATTCCCCTGACCCTTGTTGAGCAAATTCCTACTCTTTATTCTTCCAATCCTATAATTCAGAAAGTCTGACAAATCAGCACACTCTGAGCTCCTCTTTACCACTTCTTCCTATGACCATCACTCAGTAGCCTCTCCTCCTTTAGAATTCATGTCTTCCTAGCATATTTGTCTTTATAATCTATATATTCAGTGATGATCCTTATCCCACTCCCATGCTCACAGATAAGCCTTAGGTCTTGGAGCAAGGTTGGATTTTTTGCTCAGATCCTGGAAATACCCTCTAAGGAGTTGGAGGGGATTCTTCAATGCCATTGGCTCAAGCCCCCACCAGTATACTTCCCCCTAAGATGGTCAGTTGAAAATTAATTTAGTCAGACAATCTTAAATAGATTTTTTAGAAAAGGGTATTTACTATGATGGTACAGTAAGAGTAGTTTTTACAAAACATACACTGTTCTACTAGCTGGGTAACACCTGAAAGAAAATAGAGAGTTCAAGCAGAGTTAGCACATGTGATAAAGGGGCAACTCATGGCTTCTAATTGCTGGAAGTTTTTTTCTCCCGTTTTTGGGATAATCAAGGACTTCCCCTCAGATGTAGTTTCTTTGCTGGTTTCCTTGTGGAGCTATAATCTATATCCCATCTGGTCTTGGCTCCCAATGTAGATACTGCTCTCAGCTTAGTCAGGAACATCTTAACTAGCTTAACTAGGACATCAATGAGAACACGGGCAGTTCAGCATCTTTCATCCCCTTTGAAGCTTGCAAGAGACTCCGCTGACCAAAGGGGATATAAAGTAGACCCAAAGTTGAAGCTGAGACCTTCCTCACACACATATTCTAGTTTATTTAGAATAGCACATATGTGATCAAATTTCTGGAATAACTCTAGTACTAACAAGTTATAGCAATTCATCTCGAATTAATTCTTAACACAGTGGGGATTATAATAATTCACTAAAACTCTCAATGCTTCTCTAATCCCTTAGGAAAAGATCTTGCTTTTTGCTTTACTGAGATTAAGATCCTATGTTATAAATTCTCTTATCTCTCTTATTCTACATCTCAAAAGCTCTCCATATCTTTACCTACCCTCTCCTCTTTTGTCCCAGTCTCAGAGAATGAAGTAGACTAATCCCAAAATAAAATGCAGGGGCAGTTAGGTGGTACAGTGGATAGAGCACCAGACCTGAAGTCAGGAGGGCTTCAAATGTGGCCATAGATACTTAACACTTCCTAGCTGCATGACCCTGGGCAAGTCACTTAACTCTAATTGCCCTGGAAAAAAAAATAAATATTTTTTTCTTTTTTTTTCTTTATTAAAAGCTTTTAATTTGCAAAACATATGTATGGATAATTCTTCAACACTGACCCTTACAAAGCTTTCCGTTACAAATTTTTCCCCTCTAGTCCTCACCCCTCCCCTAGATGGCAGGAAATCCATTACATGTTAACTATGTTAAAATATTTGACAAATCGAATATATGTATACATATTTCCACACTTATTGTGCAAGAAAAATCGTATCTACAAGAAAAAAAAATCAGAGAAAGGAAACACAATGCAAGCAAACATCAATAGAGAGCATGAAAATACGTTGTGGTCCACAATAAATAAATATTTTTTTAAATGGAAGTAAAATAAGACAAACCAATTAAAAATTAAATTCAAGAATAAAAATAGAAGGAAGTTTGGGGCATGTGGTTGGAGGGAGAGGCTTTCCATCTGAGAACTACTTAATAATCTTCCTTGCATTTTTGTTTTGTCCAATATATTTTGTGGCCATAGTGAATTGAATGAATGTGCCCTCATAGTAAGTAGGGGTCATTGGTCCATAAATAAGAATCAAACATGGGCAGAGGCAAAGTCATAGACTTTTATTTTAATAATTTTGAATATTTTATTTTATTTTTAATATTTTATTTTAAATTACCTAATTTAAATCAAAACTCAATTCTTGCCACCTCAAGAAATCCAGCAATGATGGGAAGAATGACATAGTTTTGAGTATTTATGGGCCAAGAATACTGGGGTGGTCAATGGGGATGTTACATAAGAGTGGCTGGATGGTGCAGTGATTAATGTTGGGCCTGAAGTCAGAGGGATGCTTATCTTCCTGAGTTCAAATCTCATCTCAGACACTTCCTAGTTGTGTTACCCTGGGCGAATCACTGTTTGCCTCAGTCTCTTCATCTGTAGAAGGAAATGGCAAATCACTCAAGATCTTTGCCAAGAAAACCCCACACGGGGTCATGAAGAGCCTTTATAGGACTGAACAATATCCAAACCAACTCAGTAAGACCACCTGGCCAGTAACTTGAGCACATTGCCACCCAGTGGCCATCTCAGATATTGCACCCTGCCTATGAATAATGGATTTAAATGATAACTATCTTGCAGTAGATTTCAGGAAAACACCTGATGTGGGCTCCTTCACTTGCGAAGAAAGTGTTTTGGAAACCAAAATAATATATAAGTATGAGTTATTAGTGTTATAATAAGCACATGACCAGGTCCCAATCCTCTCTTAGTCCTATCAGCTAGTGCCATAAATACAACCTCTCAGTCCAAATTTCTGTCCTAACATCACATGTGTCTCTTGTCAGGTACTGAAGATAGCAGAAAAAATTAAACAAGTCCAGTCTTCAAAGATTTTCTATCCTACTGGAGAAAAAAAGCAACATGTACACAGATATGCACACAGGAAATATATATAATAAATTTAATATAATTTCCAGGGGGAACACTAATAATTAGGGACATCAAAAAAGCCTTTCTCTCCTAGCCATGTAAGCTGTCTTTTAAAAGAAGCTAGAGAAGAGAGGACGTTCTAGGCTAATGTCAAGCAAGGATAGAGAATCCCACGTATAGGAAAGACCAAGTAGGGTCAGTCTGGTTACACTATAGAGGGGTAGGAAGGTAATGTGAAATCAATCTGGGAAAATATTTTGAAGCCAGATTATGAAGGACTTTAAAAACCAAACAAGATGTTCGTATTTTTTATCTAAGGGAATATTTTCCTAGAAGAAATTTCTGCATGTGTTCCAAAGTTTCTTGTTGAGACTTGCACTTTATAACCAACAGGTTGGCAACTATGTGAAAGATGGACAAGTGAAGGAAGACACTTGCTGTGTCAATGGAAGACCAATTAGAAGGTTACTGCAATAATATAGGTGAGAGGGAAAGAGTCGTTAAACCAATATGGTGACTACTGAAAAAGAGACAAGGAGGTGGACACAAAAAATATTATGGAGGTATAGAATCAAAAATTACTTGGCAGCTGATTGGCTATATTGAGTGAAAGAGACTGGGATTCTTAGGTTATAAATCTAGAAGACTAGAGGAATAGTCATACCATTGATGGAAATAGGAAAGTCAGAGAAAGGGGAAGGTTTTGAGGCTATAATAATGAGTTTTGTTTTGGATGTATTGAATTTGAGATGTCTATGGAATACCTATGTAGAAATGTCCAATGAAAGTTAGCAATCTAAGATTACAGGCTTAGGATAAGGATGAGAGTTGGAAATGTACATTTGACTAATATCTATATTATTCATGATCCAAAATCCATCTACACTTATATGGACTTTGATTGATTAAGTGGGAGAGGAAAAGCAGGCTTTTTTTCTCTGTCCATGTTTGGTTTATTTTCTTCAAATTGTAATAACTTTAGGAAAAATCTCCAAAATAAAGCTGAAGTTTACTCATTCCATTTATGTGTCAGATCTATGGATAAGGGAAGAATTATGACCAAACAACAGAGAGAGAAACTAACAAAATGTAAAATAGTTTATTTTGATTATATACAATTTAAAAGTATTTACACAAACAAAACCATGCAAGCAAAATTATAAGGAAGCAGAAAAGTAGGGGGGAAATTTTTACTATAAGAATCTCTGATAAAGGCCTCATTTCTCAAATATCAACTGAGTCTAATTTAAAAAACAAAACAAAACAAAAACAAACAAACAAAAAAACCCAACCAGTCATTCCCCAATTGATAAATGGTCAAAGGATATGAACAGGAAGTTTTCAAAGAAATCAAAGCTATTTAAAGTTATATGAAAAAATGTTCTAAATCACCATTGATTAAAGAAAGGTGCATTAAAACATCTTTGAGGTACTGACTCACACCTATCAGTTTGATTAATAAGATTAAAACAAGGAAAATGATGGATATTGGAATGGATGTGGGAAAACTGGGATACTAATACACAGTGTATGGAGTTGTGAACTGATCCAATCATTCTGAAGATCAATTATAGCCCTATAAAAGGGCTATAAAACTATGCATACCCTTTGATCCATCTATGTCATTCCTAGGTCTATATCCCAAAAACATCAAAAAAGGGGAAAGGACTATTTGTACAAAAATATGTATAGCAGATCTTTTTTGTGGTGGTTAAGAATTGGAAATTGAAGAGATATTGATCAATTGAGGAATAACAACTGGGATATGTGATTCTAATGGAATATGACAAGCAAGATGATTTTAGAAACCCAGAAAAACTTAAATGAATTGATGCACGATGAAGTGAACAGAACCAGAAGAATGTTGTACACAGTAACAGCAATGTTTCATGAAGACTTGTGAATGACCTTACTATTCTCAGCAATACAATGATTCAAGACAATCCCAAAGGACTAATGATAAAGTAACTGCCTCTAGAGAAAAAGCTCTAATAAGGAAATGTTTTACATCCTTACACATGTATAACCTATATTTGATTGCTTACAATCACAGTGAGGCGGAAGGTAAAGATGGAAGAACAAATAGAATTTGGAACTCATAATCTTTTTTTAAAAAGACAAATGTTGGGGCAGCTAGGTGGTGCAGTGGATAGAGCACCAACCCTGAAGTCAGGAAGACCTGAGTTCAAATCTGGTCTCAGACACTTAACACTTCCTACCTATGTGACCCTGGGTAAGTCACTTAACCCCAATTGCCTCAGCCAAAAAAAAAAAAAAAAAAAAGACAAATGTTAAAAAAATATCTACTTCAGTTGGGTGGTGGGGTCTAAAGACAGGTTGCAAAGGGATACAAAATGAATAGATAGTGAAGAAAATAAAGGAAGTAAGAATAGAAAACCTCATAAGAACTAGGCAGTGAAAGGAAGGAGAGATCTAGGAAGATAATTTGAAGAGATGGAAAGATCAAGTGAAAGTTTCTAATTATGAAAGATACCTGGGCATATTTGCCTATAGTAGAAGGAACAATTAGATTGAGTTTGAATCTGACCTCAAGCACTTTATAACTATGTGACTTCAGGTAAGTCACTTAACTGTTTATTTCATTGTTATCTATTCAATGGAGATAATAATAGCACCTACCTCCCGGAGTTGTGGTGGGAGTTAAAGGAGATAATAACTGTAAAGCACAATACCTGGCACGTGATTGATGCTACTTAAATGTAAGTTATTATCAGGGAAGGACTCTGTGGAAAGGGAGATCTGAGAGATGGAAAAGGAGAGAATAACAAGCTTCCAGAAGAGGTGAGAAAAGATGGGTTTGAGAATAAGTAGAGGGTTAGTCTTGAGAATATTCATTTTTCATGGTCAAAGTCCTAAAAAAAAAAAAATGGCATCTAAAACGATTGTCGACACATCTTCTTTGTTGTTCAGTCAACAACTGAGTCTTCATGGCCTCATTTGGGGTTTTCTTGGCAAAGATACTAGTTTATCATTTCCTTCCTCAACTCATTTTATAGATGAGAAAATTGAAGCAAAGTGACTTGGTCAGGTTACACAGCTAGTGTCTGAACCTTATTTGACTTTCTGATTCCAGACCTGGCACTCTATCCACTGAGCCACCTAACTGCCCTCCACCTCCTTTCCCCTCTCAGTTCTCAACCCCTTGCAATCCATCCTTTGATCTTACCACTCAATTGAAATGGACAACCTGGATCCACTTAGTCCTTCCAGGCTTATTACACTTATTCTTCACACATACATTATGATCTAATCAAACTGATTGTCTTATTATTTCTCAAATATTCTCTCTCACACCATTTATCTGCCACTTTCTTTTTTGAATAGCCAGAAGAGGGATTCTATCACTCCTTTCCGTCTAATTCCATGCTAAGGTTGCATCATTTCTCTCTGGTACTTAAGTGATCTTGTGTCAAGTAAGGTAATAATTTATTCTTCATCTTTTTTTTATAGGAAAACTGGTACAATTGTGTCTTAAAATCATATTCTCAATTTTCAAAAGTAATTTTTACTAATTTAAATGTAAAGTAAAATTCTTCCCTGAAAGTCCATGTAATGTATGTCCTCATTAAATAATCCTCCCTATCCTATCCATCATTTGTTAAAGGTCTTGAGGATGTTATTGGCTATTAATTTGGTTTTTAAAAAGCTATATAAATATGTATACATATATTGGATTTGTCATATATTTTAACCTAGTTAACATGTATTAAACTACCTGCCATTTAGGGGAGGGAGTGGAGGGAAGGAGGGAAAAATTTGGAACATAAAGTTTTGCAAGGGTCAATGTTGAGGAATTACCCATGCATATGTTTTATAAATAAAAAGCTTTAAATAAAAAGTTTCAATAAAAAAATAAAAATAAAAATAAAAAGCTTTAATAAAAAAAATAGAAAGAAAGCTTGCCTATATCCATGAAACATTTGTGGTGGGCGTGGGGATAGGGGTGGTATAGCAATGTCATTAGGATGAACACAAACAATAAATGCATTGTCAAAATGAAGAGGGAGGGGCAGGATTGTGGTACTTGGGGAACAAGGAAAAGATGTAGGAATAGGCACTTGACCAATGGCAGGGAAACTCAGAGTAAATGATTTGTATTTGATCAAAAGAACAAAGAGTCAGTGGATGGTATCACTGGAAGACAGTGAGAATATTTTCTCCGGCCACTTGGTATTAGGTAAGCTTTTAGACTTAATAATAGGGATTTAAGCTGGAGAGAAAGTAAAAAAAAAAGGGAAAGAAAATAAATAGGCTAAAATATCTAAAATGTAAGGCTCAAAAATGATTATTATCCTGAAGAATGGGGGAAGTTCATTCCAATGATGGTTTGAGACTTAAGTGAAAGTGATAATTTTTTTTGAGGCCCATATTCTTCCACTAAAAATCTATTTACAATGCCTCATCATGGCCTGGAGGTGGGATATTGGCTTCCTATGCACCAAGCCAACAGACCACAGACTACGGCAGGGTCTACTATGCTCCATGAGCTTCAAGTCTGGGCCTGTGATTTATCATCTCAGTGAGACATGACCATAGCCTGGCTAATAGGTGATGGGTTTTTGGTAATAGCAATTCATGAAAAATTCCACTAAGACTCTTATGTCTCTCACTGCCCTTTATGCTATAGTCAAACTGATCAGCAAACAAATCCTGGACATTTTCCTTCTCCTCTCTCTCTCCTTCTCCATCTTCAGCAAATTAGACTCATCTCTGAGGAAGATATCTAAATGTTTTAAAGTCATCTTTTGTGCAGCTACTGTATACAATTTGTATATCTAGAGGAAATTCAAATATTAGCAAGGCTGGACTGAATATGGAAAAATAGAATAAGAAATACAAAAAATCCAGACCATGGGAAAGTGAGTGACAATTATCTATGTACTGTGCAGTTGGGAAAATTTATATATGCTGAAGGATTGAAGCAAATTTTTTTTTGGGGGGGCAAGGGAAGATGATGATGAAAAGTAGACTTTTTCTACTATTGCTTGTTTGGGGAAGAGTGGTTGGATGGTTGTTGGTTGTGTTTTATTTTGTTTTGTTTTTCCTCTTTCCTCATTGGCTTGGAGAAAGTCCTATTAGTCACTCATTTTCTCTCTTTGACTTTACTTGAACTCAGAGACTCAAAAGAATCTTTTTCTTTTTTCTGCCTACACAGGCCCTCCAGCATATTCTGTCAAAAATATTCAAGAGTACCCTCAGAAAGATTTCTATCATTCTATCCAATCGTCTATTTTTCACTGTATTCACAAATATGTTACTTGTCATTAGTATTTTCTAGAACTGTGAATATATGTATATCTTGGAACTGAAAAATTCAAGTTCCAAATACAAATTTGTAGTTATCCAATTGAACTTTTTTTTTTTTTTTTTAAACTTACACTTGGGGCAGCTAGGTGGTGCAGTGGATAGAGGGCCAGCCCTAAAGTCAGGAGAACCTGAGTTCAAATATAACCGCAGACACTTAACACTTCCTAGCTGTGGAACCCTGGGCAAGTCACTTAACCCCAATTGCCTCAGCAACCAAACAAACATTTTTTTTTATTATTATTTTATTTTATTTGCATAGCATATGTGTGGGTAATTCTTCAACAATAACCCTTACATAGCTTTCCGTTACAAATTTTTCCCCCCAGTTCCCCACCCCTCCCCTAGATGGCAGGATATCCACTACATGTTAATTATGTTAAAATATTGGCAAATCGAATATATGTATACATATTTCCAAACTTATCATTGTTGTGCAAGAAAAATCTTATCTACACAAATGATATATCAGATAAAGGAAACACAATGTAAGCAAACATCAATCAAGGAGTATGAGAATGTTATGTTGTGGTCCACATTTCACATCCCTCTCTCTGGGTGTATATGGCTTTCTTCAGTGAACAATTGGAGGTGGTTTGAAACATTTCATTGTTGAAGAGAGCCATGTCCATCAGAATTGATCGTCATATAGTATTGTTGTTGCCGTGTATAATGATCTCCTGGTTCTGCTCATTTCACTCAGCATCAGTTCATGTAAGTCTCTCCAGCCCTCTCTGAAGTCATCTTGCTGGTCATTTCTTACAGAACAATAATATTCCATAATATTCATATACCATAATTTATTCAGCCATTCTCCAATTGAAGGGCATCTATTCAATTTCCAGTTTCTAGCCACTACAAAAAGGGCTGCCACAAACATTCTTGCACAGGTGGGTCCCTTTCCCTCCTCTAAGATCTCTTTGGGATATAGGCCCAATAGAAATGCTGCTGGGTCAAAGGGTATGCACAGTTTGATAACTTTTTGAGCATAGCTCCAAATTGTTCTCCAGAATGGCTGTATCCGTTCACAGCTCCACCAACAATGCATCAGTGTCCCAGCCCTCCCACATCCCCTCCAACATTCGTCATTAACTTTTCCTGTCATTTTAGCCAATCTGACAGGTGTGAAGTGGTACCTCAGGGTTGTCTTGATTTGCATTTCTCTGATCAATAGTGATTTGGAGCACCTTTTCATATGGCTATAAATAGTTTTAATTTCATCCTCTGAAAATTGTCTGTTCATATCTTTTGACCATTTATTGATTGGAGAATGGCTTGAATTTTTATAAATATGAGACAATTCTCTATATATTTTAGAGATGAGACCTTTATCAGAACCCTTAAATGTAAAGATGATTTCCCAATTTATTGCTTCCCTCCTAATCTTGTCTGCATTGATTTTGTTTGTACAAAAACTTTTTAACTTAATATAGTCAAAGTTATCTATCTGGTTTTCAATTAAGAGTTCCAATTCTTCTTTGGACATAAATTTATTCCATCTCCATAGGTCTGAGAGGTAAACTATATTACATTCCTCTAATTTACTTATAGTATCACTCTTTATATCCAGATCATGAACCCATTTAGATCTTATCTTGGTATGTGGTGTTAGATGTGGGTCAAGCCCTAATTTCTTCCACACTAGTTTCCAGTTTTCCCAGCAGTTTTTGTCAAATAGTGAATACTTATCCCAAAAGTTGGGGTCTTTGGGTTTATCAAAAACCAAATTGCTATAGTTATTGCCTACAAACAAACATTTTTTAACATTCATTTTTAATCCCTTACTTGGGGTTAAGTGACTTGCCTAAGGTTACACAGCTAACATTCATTTTTTTAAAATTTGAGTTCTATCAATTCTGATGGACATGGCTCTCTGCAACAAAGAATTGTCTCAAACCAGTTCCAATTGTTCACTGAAGAAAACCATATACACCCAGAGAGAGGGATATGAAATATGGACCACAACGTAACATTTTCACGATCTCTATTGATGTTTGCTTGCATTGTGTTGCCTTTCTCTGGTTTTCTTTTTTTTCTTGTAGATAGGATTTTTCTTGCACAACTTGTCAACTATTATTACATTATTAACATGTAGTGGACTTCCTGCCATCTAGGGGAGAGGAGGAGACTGGGGGTAAAATTTGTAATGGAAAGCTTTGTAAAGATCAGTGCTGGGGAACTACCCATACATATGTTATACAAATAAAAAGCTTTAATTAAAAAAAAAATTTGAGTTCCAAATTCTCTCCCTCCTCTCTCCTCTCCTTCACTGAAAAGGCAAGCAATTTGATATAGGTTATACACATACAGGCATGAAAAACAAATTTCCATATCAGTTATGTTGTGAAAGAAAACTCAGCCCAAAAAAAGAAAAATAAATTTAAATTTCAATCTGCATACAGATTCCATCAGTTTTTTGTCTAGAGGTGGACAGCATTTTTCATCAAAAGTCCTTCAGAACTGTCTTAGTCTAATCAAAATTACTCATACTAGCTAATATTTATATAATGCTTACTGTGTGCCAGGTGAATGCTAAACAATTTACAATTATCTCATTTGATCCTCACAACCCTTGGAAGTAGGAACTATTATTATACTTATTTTACAGATTAGGAAATTAAGGCAAACAGAAGCTCCTTCTTTTTAGCTCTTTCTGCATAAAGGTTTTCTAAGTATGGCTCTTTTTAAAAAGATATTTTAAAAAGTAATGTTCCCACTACACCCCACCCATTAAGTGAATTAAAAAAAAAAAAAACCTGAAAAATAAAGTCCTCAACATACAGCTACAGAGTCTGACAAAACAAATTCCCACATTAGTCATGTCCACAAATGTATTTTTGCATTTAAGTTCATCAGCTCTCCGTGAGGTGGTGAGTAGTATGCTTCACCTTCAATCTTCTGGATGTGTGGCTAATGCTGCACTGATTAGAATTCTGAAGTCTGTTACAGTTGTGTTTTCTCTCTAAGATTATCACTCATCTCCTACTTCTGCTCAGTCCACACCAATTCAAAGGTCTTTCCATTTTCCTCTGAAATTGTCCTTTTCATCATTTTTTATAGTACAATAATATTCCATTACATGCATATACCACATTTGTTTAGTGATCTTTTAAGAGAATATCCCCCAAGTTTCCAATTTGGGGCTTGTTATATATAGTTACACATAAATAAAGAGTTGTTATAAATGCTTTTGCATATATGGACCCTTTTCTTCTTTGATTTTTTTTTTGGTAGTTGATTGCTGCTTTTCATGCTTGAAAACCAAAATGACATCTTTATAGTGGGGTCAAGATGCAGAGTATCCAACTATAGCTGCAGACCAATAGGATCTTGAAAGGCTCTACCATAAGTCAGGCACAAATAGTTCATATGAACATTTAGAGTAGAGGCATAGTGCCAGGCAGAGTGCTAAACGTTTTACAATTATTATCTCATTTGGTCCTCTTAACAACTCTGGGAAGTAAATACTATTATTATATGCATTTTATAGATGGTGGAAACTGAGGCAAAACAAATTCACACACTGGCCATACTCACATATGCATGCCTCCTTCTAGAAAGGGCAACTTGGTGGGCAGAGCAATGACATGGAGCCTTAAGTCAGGAAGACACATTTTCATAACTTCAAATCCTGATTCAGACATTCACAAGCTATATGCTCCTGGGCAAGTCATTTAACAGTGCTTGTCTCAGTTTCTTCATCTGTGAAATGAGCTAGAGTAGGAAATGGTGAACCATTCTAGTATTTTTGCTAAGAAAACCCCAAATGGGGTCACAAAGTCAGATTCAGCTGAAAAAGAAACAAAATTCTTGGACATACAAATTTTTTTTAAAAATCAAAATTTTATAATTCATGTACTATTATTTTCCCCTTTTAGGAAAACTTTCTATAAGTTTACTCTGAGGATATTAATCAGATATGATTATGAAAAATAGAGAGATAGCTATTAAGTCCTCATTAACTAGAATGGATGATAATCCAACAAACTGTTTTGAGACAATTTAAGATGAGTAAAAATAAATCAAGCTGGAAACCTGATGTCATAGCAAAGCATTCATTAACCGATTATATGTTAGATTCCAACCTTCCAACCAAGAGGCTGTTTGCTTTGAAAAAATCTTAGCAATTTGTATTCCACTTAGTCTATGCTGGAATATATTCAATATTATTTAATAATAGTGAAATGAATATGGCATAATACAAGCCTTTGAGGCTAGACCAGAAGAAATTGAGATTAGACCAAATCCAGATAACCTAGCTCACTTTGAATCTACATTCATCATGAAACATACAAAGAAATTTCAGGTCCCTGTGGTCTCTTTAGGGAAAGAAAGCTTCTGAGATCACAGGCTTGGCAAACTTACTGATATAACCCAGATTTATTAAGACTCTATTACCTAACGGCTTCATTTTGGTTATTATTCAACTTGCATTCATCAAAACATCTTATTGTCTCTTGTTAAGAGGCAGAATATCTTCCTGTCACATAAAATGAAGCTCACAATTAAGAAAACTTCCAACTTTACTTGTCCTTTGTCCTTTGTTTTTAGAAGACCAATGACATCACAGAATGATGCCTTGACTAGTGAGTGTTGTGTTTTAGGCAGAGCTGCACAAAGCTGTCAGTCTCACTTTCTCTTCCAGTCATCAGAGTCCACTGGCAGGACAAAAGTCAGGACTAGTGATGACCTTGGGGTCTTTGGTGTTGACCAAGCTCTAAGCCCTCTCCAAGTCCGACTTCTGTCACCCTGGTGACCTTTGGAAAATTGTTCTCCCTCAGCATTAAGCTAGCCAGTCTTCAGGTACTTAGAACAGACACCCGAGTCACAGGTAGGTGGTATTATAGTACATAGTCTCAGGTCTGCAATCAGAAGACTAAAGTTTGAGTTCAAAGTTGACCTCATTACTACCTGGGTGATGCTGGACAAGTCATTTAACCCTGTTTGTCTCAGTTTCCTCATTTGAAAATGAGCTGAGGTTAAGGCATCTAAGATCATATTATATGAGCAATGACTAAAAGAATGTAGAACAGTTACCATGAGGAAGAAAACAAAATCTAAAAATCAACATGACAGCTGTTAAAATACTAAAAACTCATGTGGGGGGGGAGAAAGAATTAAACATTCTTCACAGCTCTAAGACACAAAATTAGGACCAATAAATAAAACTTCTCAAGTAATGATCAATCAAAAAGCACTTATTAAACCCTTATTATGTGCTAGTCATTTCATTAAGCCCTCAAAATACAAAGGTTAAAATCTGTACCTATCGTCCAGGAACTCAGATTTAATGGGAAGATATGTAAATATCTAGGTACATATAATCTAAAAATAAGGGAAAAGGATTGAAAAAAGTGTTTCATTAAGTGTGCTAAGTACTGTACCAAGCATTTTTGTCTCTGATGATACTCAGAACAATCCTCCAAAGTAAATACTATTATTATTTCCATTTTTAGATGAGAAAACCGAAGCAGACAGGTTAAGCCTTTCCCAGGGCCAAAAAACCAGTAAATATATGAGGATGGAATTGGCCACTCTATCCACTATGCCAAACTGGACGGGAAGAAACCACACAGGTGAAAGAATTGGCAGTAGTAACTTTAAGGAAGCCTGGAAATGAAGTGAAGGCAAGGGGAGCATTCCAGGTTATGGCAGTCAGTCAATGTCAAATGTGAAAGATGGGAGTGTCAGTACAAGAAACAGCAAGATCAGATGCATGCAAAGTGCATAGAGGGGAGTAAGGTATTAAAAAAAACCAAATAAACAAACAGAAAAGTAGGAAGTAGGCAGGATATGAATAGCTTTAAATGCAGGAGAAATTTATATTTGGTTCTGAAGGCAATAGATCCTCTGGAATTTATTGAATAGGGAAGTGATTTAGACAGATCTTCGCTTTAGGAAAACCACTTTTAAGAGAACTGACAGACCAATTAGAAAGCTATTGCAATACACCAGGGTCTGAAAACAGAGTGGTGGTTGAATGGGTGAAAATGGGGGATATAGTGGAGAAATGCTGTGAAGAAACAAGATTTGGTAACAGGATATATAAACTAAGATACACAGAAGTTGGGGATGACAACAGAGTTTTAAGCTTGGGTAATTGGGAACATGGTAGTACCTACAACAATAATAGGTAAGTTATAAGAGGAGTGCATATAGATTAAAAGATGACTTCGGTTCTGGATTTGAGATGCTTATGGGATATCCAGTTTGAGATTTTCAAAAGGTGATGCAAATGTTCTGGAAAGACCAGCTGTAAATGATTTAAAAATCACTGACAATCATTTACCACTACTCTAAAGGACTTATGATGAAAAATCCTATCCATACCCAGAAAAGGAACAGATTGTGTCTGAATACAGATTTTAAAAAAAAAGAGAGAGAATGCTTCAAACTTAATTTTTCTTGAGGGTTATTTTCATTAGGGTGGGAGACCTAAGTTTTCTTTCCCAACTTGACTTTTATGGAAATGTTTTGCTTAACTTAACATGTGGTTTCTTAATTGTGGGTAGGGATAAGTGGAAAGAACCCAGAACTCAAAAATTGTAAAAACAAATGTAAAAAAATTTTTTTTAATATTGCATATAACTGACAAAAATAATAAACTTTAAAAAAAATGATCAAAAAAAAAAAAGGGTTGCAAGACTGAAGCTCAGAAGAGGTTAGAACTAGCCATGAACTTTGGGAATCATGAGTAGAGATGATAATCAAATTTATGAGAATGAATGAGATTATCAAGCAAGGGTAGCATGAAGGAAAAAGAGAAGAAGGTCATGGACAGAGTGAATGGGCATGTCCTAGACAAAGATTCAGCCAGAGAGACTGGGAAGGATCAGTCAGACAACCAGGAAGGATCAGTCAGACAACTAGGAGGATAACCGGGAGATAATGTCATAAAATCCTGAAAAAAATATACCCCGGGGGGAAGAAAAGTGACCCAGTATCACCCCTTGCAAGAATTTCAACTGTCTTTAGATTTAACAATTAAGAGACTGTAGAGAGAGCAGTTTCAGTAGATTGAGGAAGCTAAAGCCAACTGCTTTAGAAGTGACAAGAATGTGATTTTTCCCTTTTGTTCTAATTTCTCTCTTCAAACATGATTTATAAGAAAATGTTTAAAAAAAAAAGGCATGTATATATATATGACCAAAAAAATGTTGTTTTTACATGTAGCTGGGGAAAATTAAAAAAAAAGAAATATAAGTGATGAAAATGGAGGATGTGGCAAGAAGTGCACACAGCTTCCTTGAATTTAGTCACAAATGCATAGGAAAAGGTACTCCAAATCACTATTAATCAGAGAAATGCAAATTAAGACAACTCTGAGATACCACTACACACCTGTCAGATTGGCCAAGATGACAGGAAAAGATAATGACAAATGTTGGAGGAGATGTGGGAAAACTGGAACACTGACATTTTTGATGGAACTGTGAATGGATCCAACCATTCTGGAGAGCAATTTGGAAATATGCCCAAAAAGTTATCAAACTGTGCATACCCATTGACCCAGCAGTGTTTCTACTGGGCCTATATCCCAAAGAGATCTTAGAGGAGGGAAAGGGCCCCACATGTGCAAGAATGTTTGTGGCAGCCCTTTGTGTAGTGGCTAGAAACTGGAAACTGAATGGATGCCCATCAATTGGAGAATGGCTGAATAAATTATGGTATATGAATGTCATGGACTATTATTGTTCTATAAGAAATGACCAGCAGGATGATTTCAGAGAGGCCTGGAGAGACTTGCATGACTGATGCTGAGTAAAATCAGCAGAACCAGGAGATTATTATACACAGCAATAACAAGACTATATGATGATCAATTCTGACGGACATGGTTCTCTTCAACAATGAGATGTTTCAAACCAGTTTCAGTTGTTCAGTGATGAAGAAAGCCATATACACCCAGAGAGAGGCCTGTGGGATCTGAGTGTGGACCACAACAAAGCATTTTCATACTCTCTATTGATGTTAGCTTGCGTTATGTTTTCCTTCTCAGGTTTTTTTTTTTTTTTCCCTTGTAGATATGATTTTTCTTGTACAGCAAGATAACTGTATAAATATGTATACACATATTTGATTTGTCAAGTATTTTAACATAGTTAAAATGTATTAGACTTCCTTGCCATCTAGGGGAGAGGGTGGGGGGAAGGAGGAAAAAAATTTGTAATAGAAAGCTTTGCAAGGGTCAATGCTAAAAAATTATCCATGCATATCTTTTGCAAATAAAAAGCTTCCATAATAATAATAATAATAATAAAAGAATTTAGTCACAAATGGGAGGTGAGATGCAAGATGACAGACAGCCAGGAGGGATGGTAGGATCCAATAAGGATTTTTAAAGAATGGGGAGATGTGGACATTTTTGTAGGCACCAGAGAATGAACCCAAAAAGACACTGACAGACAGAAATTCAGAGAAACAGAATGAAGATGAGAGTGAAAATGAGAAAAGGAGTAAGGTGCTATTCTGCCTAAGAAGACAAATATGGCAATATTGCTATGAAGGCCCAGTTAAGACTAAATCACATAAATCTGTAGTAGACCCAACCAACACAGTTTCGTGATAATCCCTAGACCTGTTTAGTAGCAGTAGGTGGACAGAAGTGAAGTGAAGGAGGTGGAAAAGGTGTCAAGGGAAGAAGCATCATCAGGAAGGAGTCAGATTTCAATAAGTGACAAAAGAGAGGAATGGAAGAAAAAAAAAGTTTAAAATGAAAAACAGTTTTAAACTAGCAGGATGAAGGAAAAACAAGTGGATCGGAATAATCCACAAATAGTCCCTAAATAAAGTGTCAAACATAATTATAAAAATGAAATTCAAATTAAATTATGAAGAAAAAGGAAATTTATTTATAAATAAATATTTAGATAACATTGATTGTATTATCAAAGCTTTTTTTAGATATTACAAAAACAATTCCCTTTAAAAATAATATAAAAAATTTCAAAATATGAAACTCAAGGGGATGACAGGTTTTTACATTCTTAATGTGAATTTTCTAATTTAAATTGTATATCTGTTAACATTGAATATTTTGACACAATTATCCTCTCCACAGCTTGCCAATTGTAACCATTCACTGCTGTCTGGGTCATCATGTCCAGCTCTTCCAGGATAATTCCTCCAACACAGTTTTTTGACAGCGAGTGTATGACCTTGGCTATAATAAAGATAAAAAAGTCAAGACACAAAAATGGATCCTTGCAAACTATAACAGCAAAATAAATTTGGATTTCACCTCAATATGCAATATTTAATTTATGCTAAAAAAAAAAAATTATGCCCAAAATGTCTATGCCTTTTAATCTAAAGATCCTACTAGTAGGCCTATACTCCAAAGAGATAAAAAGAAAAAGGCCCCAAGTAATAAGAGGCCATGAAAAAAAGAATTCTCCTATCCAAACATCCCATCTTTTGTGCCAAGCAAAAAAATCCCCAAATTTCCTCCATTTTCCTTCTCTCATAGGCTCTGAATATCTAGGATAAATCCTACTTCTATCAGACTTCTATCAACAGTCTGAATGATGGGAGAATAGAGTGTATTTTGGGAATAGAACTTATGTTTTTGAAAAAAAGAGTTTCGCCATTTCTTTACACCTGGGTCTCTATTTGTGTCTCTCCAAGTAAAAGCTGAATATAGTTTATTGTACAAAACAAACTAATTTTTGTTCAACTCAAAAGGAAACAAATATTATTTGTCAGAATGGGACATGAAAATACCTCTGATTTGTTTCTATGCATTTGGTCCAATCTGATGATATTGGTTTCTGCAGAGTCTTCTCCCATGTATACAAATCAATCCTTCCACACTCTAATCCTAATGCAACAATATATCTTTAAAAAAAAAAAAAAAAAGCAGCAATTATTAAAATTACTTCTATCACCAATGTCACTTCCTAAATTTAAGATTGTAAAGTGAGCATCAAAGTTCAACAGCAGTAAATCATAGAACCAATTTATAAATATTTTCTTATCAGGATGTAAAGGAACCAATCATAGCTAAAAGAAAACATGCCTATATTTGATTCTTAGCCTCTGCTGGAAAAGCCTTTAATGAATTAATGCAAGGTCTGTTACTGGATTTTCTGTTGAAAACATTTGTCACAGAAAGATTACATATTTACATCTTGGTCCCTTATTATCATTTTTGTTGTTGTTATTTCAATCATGCCCAATTCCTCATGACTCCCCCCATTTGGGGTTTTCTTGGCAGATACTAACGTGGTTTGTCATTTCCTTCTCTTGTTCATTTTACAGATGAGGAAACTGAGACAAGCAAGTGACTTGACCAGGGTCACATAGCTAGGAAGTGTCTGAGGTCAGATTTGAACTCAGGAAGATGAATCTTCCTGACTCCTGATACTTTATCCACTCCACCACCTAGAAGCCTCTTATTTATCTAGTTCAATTAATTTGAACTAACTGGGGGTCAACTCTGAGAGGCCAAGAGTCCTCACAAAGGGAGTTAAAAGAGAAACATTACTAGGCAAGCAAGCAACACTGCTGCTCAGTTCAGAGTCTGTCCTTACAACAAATAAGTGAGAATTAAAATGTTTTCCTCTTTGAAATATGATCTCAGAATGCATCATACCTTCCGGTAAGAGTAAGCACAGGGCTGATGCTGATGGCAGTGACTGCATCCTCTGTAGCCAGAATTGAAGAGCAGGGCCCAATATCACAGACATGGTTTTCTTTATTAGTTCCAGAGGAATTGCACTCACCCCAGACTACAACCTAAACAAGACATACAAATGAACAAATTACAAATCTGTATATGTGAATGTGTGACGTCTCCATGTCTGAAGTCACAGACAAGTCCACAGAGAAAACATCTTTTTTCTCCCCTGAGATGTTCCCTGTAGGTTTCTTCTAGAATAGATATTTCATAAATAAGCCCATTACCAGGTGCTCTGAGGAACAGAAGGTACAGGGATACAAATGATTTTTTTTCCCCCAATTCATATTTGAATTGGATCAGCCGATCAGTGGAATAGGATAGGCTCACAGGGCAAACTAGACAATAACTATAACAATCTAGTGTTTGACAAACCCAAAGACCCAGCTTTTGGGATAAGAATTCACTATCTGACAAAAACTGCTGGGAAAACTGGAAACTAATACGGAAGAAATTAGGATTTGACCCAAACCTAATACCACATACCAAGTTAAGATCTAAATGGATTCATGATTTAGATATAAAGAGTGATATTATAAGCAAATTAGAGGAACATAAGATAGTTTACCTCTCAGACCTGTGGAGATGGAATAAATTTATGCCCAAAGAAGAACTGGAACTCTTAATTGAACACCAGATAGAAAATTTTGATTATATTAAGTTAAAAAGTTTTTGTACAAACAAAACTAATACAGACAAGACTAGGAGGGAAGCAATAAATTGGGAAATCATCTTTACATTTAAGGGTTCTGATAAAGGCCTCATTTCTAAAATATAGAGAGAATTGTCTCATATTTGTAAGAATTCAAGCCATTCTCCAATCAATAAATGGTCAAAGGATATGAAGAGACAATTTTCAGATGATGAAATTAAAACAATTTCTAGTCATATGAAAAGGTGCTCCAAATCACTATTGATCAGGGAAATGCAAATTAAGACAACTCTGAGGTACCACTACACACCTGTCAGATTGGCTAAGATGACAGGAAAAGATAATGACAAATGTTGGAGGGGATGTGGGAAAACTGGGACACTGATACATTTTTGGTGGAACTGTGAATGGATCCAACCATTCTAGAGAGCAATTTGGAACTATGCTCAAAAAGTTATCAAACTGTGCATACCCTTTAACCCAGCAGTGTTTCTATTGGGCTTGTATTCCAAAGAAATCATAAAGGAAGGAAAGGGCCCCACATGTGCAAGAATGTTTGTGGCAGCCCTTTTTGTAGTGGCTAGAAACTGGAAACTGAATAGATGCCCTTCAATTGGAGAATGGCTATATAAATTATGGTATATGAATGTCATGGAATATTATTGTTCTGTAAGAAACAACCAGCAGGACGATTTCAGAGAGGCCTGGAGGGACTTGCATGAACTGATGCTGAGTGAAATGAGCAGAACCAGGAGATCATCATACACAGCAACAACAGTATTACATGATGATCAATTCTGATGGATATGGCTCTCTGCAACAAAGAATTGTCTCAAACCAGTTCCAATTGTTCACTGATGAAAACCATATACATCCAGAAAGAGGGATATGAAATATGGACCACAACGTAACATTTTCATGATCTCTATTGACATTTGCTTGCATTGTGTTGCCTTTTCTCTGATTCTTTTTTTTTTCTTGTAGATAGGATTTTTCTTGCATAACTTCTCAAGCATTTCAACATTATTAACATGTAGTGGACTTCCTGCCATCCAGGGGAGGGGAGGGGACTGGGGGTAAAAGTTGTAATGGAAAGCTTTGTAAAGATCAATGCTGGGGAACTACCCATACATATGTTATACAAATAAAAAGCTTTAATTAAAAAAAAAAGAAAGAAAAATTACTCATGTATATGTATTATAAATAAAAAGCTTTAATTATAAAAGAAAAAAAAAAAAAAAAGAAACAACCAACAAGATGATTTCAGAGAGGCCTGAAGAGATATGCATGAACTAATGCTAAGTGAAATGAGCAGAACCAGGAGGTCATTATACATATCAATCAAGCAAAGATCCCTGGGGCACTGTGTTAGATAGCAGAGAGACAATGGAAGTCAGCTATCTGATTTTAGTCCGGTCTTTATTTTCAGATATAACAGCAGCCTCTAGGCCTTTCTTTTCAGAAAATCATCAATAATACTGGAGGGTCTCTTTTCCCCAATTTGGTAGAGATTTCTGGGTTTTCAAACAGTTGTTAATTTAAAGACCATTTTAATTCAATCTCCTCAATTTACAGATAAGGAAATAGAGGCCTAGAGAGATTAAGTGTCGCCACCTCTAAATCTTAGAATTTTACATTTTTCTTCTAGACTCCTTTGCCACCTTTTTTCTTAATCCCTTAAACTCCTAGTTCCACCCTTCCCCTAACTTCAGTCTCAGCCTTTCTATGTAGATTAAGGCAGTTGTGCAGTGGGTAAAGAGCCTTGAAATCAGCAAGATCTGGCTTTAAGTCTTGTCCCTGAAAACATCTGGGCTGCATAACAGGACCAATAAGTCACCAAACCTCTCAGGGCTCTAGATAGTGTACTTCATTTAACTAATGTACAAAGAAGGTACTGACCTACATTGGGAGAGGGAGTTTCTCTGTAACAATGAAATCATAGGTCTACTCTACCCTTTTATATGTCTATGTTGTCTTCCTATAGTAGAATGTCAGATACTTGAGGGCAGAGATTATTTCATTTTTAAATCTGCTTAGCACAATGCCTGATATATATGACACTTCATTAAATATTCACTGACTGATGGCTCATGTAATTTGAAAAGAAAGGCTAACACAGTAGGATACAGCCAGGATCCAAAAAGATTCTTACCAACTGGAACATTGGGCTGAATCTAGAGGATGAAATTCAACAAAGATAAATGTAAAATTTTATATCTCATATTAAAAAATCAACTTCTCTTGCATAAAATTGTGATGTGTGGAGGGGAACAGTTAGACAAAAGGTTCACTGAAGAAGATCTAGAGGTTTCAGTGATCTTTAAACTCAGAATGACTTAGCAGAATGATAGGACAATCCCCCAAAAAGCTATTGACATCTTGGCTAATGTCAAGAAGGCATTACTTTCAAGGATAATATCAGCTAATGATAATAATAGTGAACATTTATATAGTGCTTACTTACATATTGTGCTAAGCACGTTATAGTTATCATCTCATTTTCTCCTCAAAGTCCCTCTACATTGTGTCACAGTCAGATTTCACCTAGAGTTTGGCTCTATTTAGAGCATATGATGAGCTGCAGAGTAACTAGAATGATGAAGGGCTTGCGTCCATACCAGAGAAGAATTGGTGAGAGGAGCTGGGAATGTTTTTACCATGAAGAAAAGAACACTCAAGAGGGTCAGTGATAATGATGTTCAAATACTTAAGAAGCTGTTGTGACAAGAAGAATTCAAAGTTCTGTCAAACCCAAAGGGCAGAAACAAGAGCACTTAGTGAAAATTAAAAAGACATCAAAGACTTGTAGAGAAAACCTTCCTAGTAATTAGAACTGTCCAAAAGCAGAACGGGTGGACAAGACAAATGAGGAGTTTTCTACTCCTTGGAAATCTTTGGAGTAGAAGTTAGATAGCCACTATCAGATAGCATCTAAGTGTTCACTGTGAACTTCTGCAAAGGTCCTTTCTATCTTCTAAATTCTGTCACCATTTGCAACTAGAAACAATGTCTCTCTCCCTCTCCCACTGCTTCTTCTCCCTCCCCCTTTTAATATTTTGGTACTCACTTAGTCTGAATATTCTTTGTTGAAAAATTTTCATGACAGTATCTGAAGTTCTTTAGAGAAAGTCTTAAAAGATTTAAGCAATTTTTTAAAAAATCACCTTTCTGTCACGACTCCCTGTGAAGAAATATCTGCTATCAGGGCTCCAATCGCAAGACCAAATGATTCTCTTATGCACAGATGTGTTTCTTTCTGTGAACGCACAGAGACTAAAAGCTGGTTCTGGAAAAAATACATATATCCAAAAGTGAAAAATCATCATCTACTGAGTGAGATAGCTATTTGCTTTTTTATCCCCAAACTCATGTTTTAAAGAATAATGCTTAGCAGCACACCTCTATGTGGTAAATGTTTATATAAAATCAAATTATTAAAAATTTTGTGTATTATATAGTGTTACTGACCTGCAATCATCAATATGCACACTTTTCATTTTTTTTCCCCCAGTAATGGGGATGCACTAACCAATCACTTGTGATCAGTGAGGTACATCTAAAACAACTAGTTTAATTTGGGGGCAGGGATGCCATGGACAATATGATGAGAGGCACATTATCAAAGATCATTTTCTTTTCTTTTCCAATGGAAATTATTCTTATTCCAGACAATTTGGGATATTTAACTCAAAAATCAAATGGTCTGTTTATGATTGCTACCTACATTTTACAAGCAAAGTTTTGAAAGAGGGAAGTGAAACAGCCTCCTGAAAAATCAATTCCTTAAGGACCAGAGAGATCAAATAGATCAAAATGTGTACCCCCAATCATCTCTAGCAGACACAGGGAAAATTGCACATGACAAGACTGAGCCAGACAAAATATTGCAGAATTACTAGTAAATAATAAATATAGCAAGTCATTCTCAAGAAGGAAAACTGAAAGATGAGGTACCAGGAATCTTGTTTTCTTAGTTTAAACCCAAGGTTAAAAGAATAGTTCCCTAGGCCTAGCTGATGCTGCAGAGAGAAGATAGCCAAGAGATAAGAGGGAATGGGGAAGGACTAAAAGCCCCCTCTAAGTTCATTTATCTAATGAATGGGTTGATCATCATGGAACTTTTATAATAATGCTAACTGAAGCCTTAAAAAGAAATAAATAAATTTAAAAAAAAAAAAAAAAGCATCCTGAGTACAAAGTTATGGTACCTGCACAAACCGGGACCTAACAAGGTCCCTGTCCTTTGACAAAGCCCAATCTTGAGCTCACTGGCAATTACCAAAAAAAAAAAAAAAAAAGAAAGAAATATAGAAGTCCTTTTGGCCCCTAGGCACTTGGACAAGTGTGCTCTGGCACTATCCTCATGTCAATGACTGTGAAACTAGGACAAAAAAAAAAGTGAAGGGACTCACCCAGAATCTTATGGCCCGTGACTGGCATGAGGGCACCTACCATGTGTTCAACATTGTGCTAAGTGGTTTTTTTTTTTTTTAATAAATATCTCTTCTGATCCTCACAACCTTTCAAAGTAGTTATCATTGTCATCTCTATTATGCAGTTGAAGAAACTGAGGTAAACAGAAACCGACTTGCTCAAGGTCACACAGTTAGTGTCTGCAATCACTATGAACTCGGGTCTTTCTGAATCCAGGCCTAGCACAACTACATACTGAATCAGCAGCTTCCTCTATGCCTCTCTATGGCTAGGAAGAAATCCAAGAACTTACAGGTTAGATACCTAGAATGATGAAAAACAACCATAATTTCTTGTTCCTTACTGCATTTGGAAAATAAGTTTTTCAAATGATTAGAAGTATTACTTTGCTTTCAAAAAAATTTAAAATGGTTTTAGCTATACTTCTGGCCTCAATATTTCTATCACATTACTTATGCATATGTTTTATAAATAAAAAGCTTTAATAAAAATATATATATTTCTATCACATAATATATCTGAATGTATATAATTTATCAAGTTTTACAGCAAAATAGATTTTTTAAAAATATCTTTAGTGTCTATAAAATGTCCAAGTATGGAAGTCGTAGCTCACACATCTCAATACACCTTTCCCCCACCATGAGGTACCTGTCAGTCACCCTGTTACCAGTCTCACTCCCTTCTTTTAGTTGCAAGGCTTGTGAGGATACCATCATCATGGAATTATGGTGCTCAGAATTCAGTCACTTCAAATTATCTACACTTCCCCTTTTCTAGCCAATATTAGAAACAGATGAAAGACACAGTAACATGTGTCATCCCCTCCCCTCCCCTGAACTTTTACCTGACTCTTGTGAGTTTTTTTCCTGTCTTTTCCATAGGGACCAGTTTCTATCTCTGGAAACAGCAAGGAGGAATTTATCATCGGGAGAGAAAGCCATCTGGGTCACTGTCAGGTTGTGGAAAACTAAGCTCTGCAGCTGCTTCCAGGAGGAAGTACTCCAGAGAATGATAGCGGCATGCTCCTTCTTGGTTGCCTAGAGGACAGGAGAGAAAAAACAGGAAAACTACCATAGCTAGAATACAACTGAAAGCAAAATGGTAAATGTATACACCTGAAAAGAGGGTTGCAACTGGTTCAGATGCCCAGTCCAGCTGCTTATTCAGAAGCATAACTACACTATTAAATGCACTTTAGATAACATACACACTGCTAGCATCAATCCCTGGAAGATTTTCAACTAGTCAACAAGTTATAAATGGGAAACATCCTAGAAATTCATCTGAAGTCAGTCTTTGGGAATCTGAATCAGTCTTTGGGAAATATAAGCACTTTTTCCCCTGGAAAGTGGGGAGAGAGGGTGACAGTTAAGGAAATAACATACTGGGTAGTTAAGCTTTCAGGCTAGTCCACAAAAGCTTATTTAATATATAATATAGCTTAACAGGTACAAATAATCTATCACCATTTATTACAAGATTTCTTGTTTGTTTTTAAGCAATGGGGAAGGGGGGTGTGTGTGAAGTGACTTGCCTAGGGTCGCACAGCTACTAAGTGTTAATTATCTGAGGACAGATTTGAACTCAGATCCTCCTGACTGCAGGGATCATGCTCTATCTACCCACTGCACCCTCTGAGTTCCAGGTCCACTCTCCAACTCAGGATATCCAATGGTTCCAACTACAAATCCCAAACCCCACAGTGGGAATTCCTGCTCGATCCCTTTTCCCACTAGCCCAGCTCCCAAAAGGGAGCTCTAGGCAAAAGTGGAAGAAAGATGGGATAAGACAAACCATGGGGGTCGTGGCAGCTGGAATTGGGGGATGACAGATTCAGAAAGGGAAGGGGATGGATCCCAGAGTGTGAAGAGGGTTAGGTTTTCAGAAATACCAACATCTCTGGGGGCACAATAGGAGCAATTCTTTCTCAGCAGAACAAAGCATTGCGGAGAAGAAAGAGCAATGAGTACAATGAGCAATAGGGGTCAGCAGCAACAATATCATGTGAATTGATAATTCATAAGCTGTGTGGCAAAAAAAAGTCCTGCCTAGGACCAATGACATCCAAAAACAAATGTGATCTCAAATATTGTACTAAATAGTAAGAAAAATTCTGTACCTTACATGCTGAGGCTATCACAGTATTTGAATTGTTACAGGCCACACAAAAAATTTCATAACCATGTCCATATCTAAAAGAAAAAAAAAGTAAGTAAATCATGTACTTCACTTAAAAGAAAAAATGACAAGAAGCCTCTTTCAGGCATACAGCTCTTTCAGAATATTTTAAATATGGGTAAAGGAGACAGGAATAACATGTCTAAATTAGAATTTATAAAAACTCTCAGAGAAGAATTTGTTTAGCCCTTATCCCATAAAGGAGCCATCCAGGGAAATTCCCCTGTAGAAAACAGGCACAAAATATCTTTTCATTGACCTTTCCTTAAAATCAAATATATGCTTTTCCAAATTAACATGTACAATGACTACTATGGAAATATGTTTTACATGATTGCAATATCTATCAAATTATCTCGGGGAGTGAGGAGGAGAAAGGGAGGTAAAGAATTTGGAATTCAAAATTTTAAAAAACACAAATTGTTTTTTTATATGCAATTGGGAAAAAAAAGTTAAATATAATTGGAAAAAAGTACTTAAAATCTTTTCAAGACCAAAACCTCTCCCCCAAAAAACAAATTAACATGTGTAGTTAACCTTGTATTTTTACTCCTTACTAAAGAATTTGGTATATAAATTGTTTACTCAGAAAAAAATTCAATCTGATTCAATGTAATTGGATTCAACAATACTGAATGTTTATTCAGTTAAAGAATTGTTGAATCCAATCACACTGATTCAAACCAAATTTTGTGAATGGAAATATCATCCCTAGGTGGCAGCACCTGAGCTAAGGCTCCCAAGAGGATGTGCATATTAAGTAGGGGAAAGAGCATGTGCAAAGCGAGGCTGAACAATGGAACGTCATTTATAGGGCAATGCAAGTGAGCCAAATTGTGTAGAATGCAGGGTGGGTGAGAAGAAATGGAAAGGATTAGAAAGATGAGAAAGGATGGAATGGACAATTAGGTTAAAGCCAAGTTGTGATGGGCTTTAAATGCCAATCAGATGAGTTTTATCCCTGAATAAGGATCGCCTGAAGCTTCTTGAGTAAGGGGGATCACATGGTCAAATCAATGCATTAGGAATGTCACTTGGGAAATAAAAAGAAAAAAGAAAGAAAAGGCTGAACTATTAAAAAGTGTCCAGAAGAAAACAGAAGTCCAGAAGGAAACAGAAACAAGCATGACAACTTTGAAAGTTATATGTCAATTTTAACATACACTTAAAAGGAAAAACAAGCTTAGGTAAGAGATAAGCAGTTTCATTTTATGGTACAATGCTTATTAAGTCTGGTGCTCTAGAATAAACAACTTATTGTTTTACAAAGGAAAACAATTTGGCATCTTTGTGGAAGATGGATTGGGGTGGGACTAGTGTATAAGCAAGAACACAAAGAGGGGACTGAAATAGGCCAGACAAAATATGCTGAGGGCTTGCTTGATCCAAGGCTTGGTTGAATGGAGAAAAGGCTACAGATACTACAGAAATTTAGATAAAGTGGAGAATTTCTGGTGTCTAACATATGTGCAACTGAACACTAAACTCAGAGAGCTCATCTATCAGTTCCTTTATTTCAGATAAGACAGCATGGGTAGTAATCAATAAAACAGGCCCAGATCTGAAAAGTAAAAAAAACAGAGTGGACAGCATTTAGGAAAACCATGCAATGCTTTAAATGACTTCAAGCTTCTCCCTCAAAGACCCACCCATGTTTTTAATTCTAATATTCTTTTGGTATAGAGATTAAATGGGAGAGTGGATTGAGAGCTGACCTTGCAGCCAGAAAGATGTGGGTTCAAGTGCCACCTTTGACCCAAGCTGGCCATATGACTCCAGGCTAGTTTCTTAACTTTTCTCTCTCTTTTTTTTGCAATTAGGGTTAAGTGACTTGCCCAGGATCACACTGCCAGGAAGTGTTAAGTGTCTGAGGCCAAATTTGAACTCAGGTCCTCTTGACTTCAGGGCTGGTGCTCTATCCACAACTGCCCCAGTTTCTTAACTTCTAAATGATGGAGGCAACTCTTAAGATTAGAAGCTGCAGAAATGGTTCTGATTAGCCTTGGTGGGGGAGTGTCTCTATCTGAGTGCTCCATATAACAATGAAATCCCTTGTCTAGTCCCTATAACTAATCTTATTCTTTCTGTGACATCACACAGTTGAGAAGTGTAGTACACAACAGTATCCAAAGAACTCAAGTCATAAGTAGCCCAAGGACGATGAATAAAACCCATGGATTGGCTGTGGCATAATTTCCCACCAAAAGCCTCATGAAAAAGCAGTGTGAAAAAAAATACTAGTCAAGCACACAGGAGAGCAATGCATGCACTTTGCCAACACAATATCAACAGAGCAGGAAGAAGGTGCCTGCATATTAGGTAGACCTCATTTACAGGAGGGGTTCTTGACCAGCAATCTGTGATGGAAAAAAAGGATACCTTAATTTAGACTAATATCTAACTGAAATTTAGCATTCCCTTAAATTGTGAATGTAGGCAACAAATTGTTCTAAAAGGAGCTTCACGGTTTCCCCAGGTTGCTGAAGGAGACGAGAAGTTAAGAATTGCTCTAGAGCACTTACCAGAGGATATGGGTAAGATGAGAAAGCTACAATCAGCACTGGAACGGCAACATCCATATTAACAGTGACCCCAGGTCAATGAGAAGTTATTCCTTTAGATCCTGGGTGTCTCACTAAAGATTTCAGCTCTGAGAGTTTAGAGAATAGAAGTTTCTGGGACTACTTGTTCATCTTTTCTCTGCTTCCCTCTTGCCCTCCCACATACCTCCATGCTTTTTTAAGCAGGACGCTGAACACGTAACCTTTTCTGCATGGCTCAAGGAAGTCATAAGCATCCATTAGTGTATGTGTTGAAATATAATGATGTCCTAAGGGCCTACTAAGCATGGTTACTGTTTATAACAAATTTCAACAGGCCTGAGCTTTTATAGATGATATGATTGCTGGAGGTGGTATTTCCCTTGGCTGTCTTCTATTAGTTCTTGCTGTTGTCAATCTATCCTCCTCCTACTTTACTGAGTTGGCTTTTTTTTTTTTTTTTTTAAACAAACCATCCTTAGGGAAGGTGACTCTCTTGCTATGAAGGAGGATTTTACAACACAGTTTCTTACTCACAGAGATGATTTATTTTTCAGATGGCAGGAGTTACCACAAGTGTTACAATAATAATGCTTTCCTTCATGTATGAAAATGATGTTCCTAGTTCATCAACAGAACATCTCCTTTATTTTCATGGATTTGCCTTGATCTTGCAATAACACCCTATTCAGTTGCCTCAGTCACAGCACATATTTAATAGAAGGTAGGCAGGCATTATGGATACAACATGCAGTCATGGGTGATGAGAAGTCCACATAGAGTTGATTTGTGTCACATCTATCCATCTGGGCTAACTGGCCACTGTGAAAACCACTAAAATGATCTCACTAAGAGAATATATCTTGATCCTTTTTGAATGGGTTCAATCAATATGAGTCTAAAGGTGGGGGAAAGGTCCAAGATCCTCTTACATCCAGAGCCTACATGAAGCTAGGTGCATGTGGGCTTGCTATTGTTTCTGTCTCTAATGTATCCATCCTTTTCCACATACTTTCCAACTACTCCTAATAAAGGAAACTGAAGATACCTTTGACTTTGCAAGCTCTGAAAGTTCAAGAGAAGGGGCAGCTAGGTGGCACAGTGGATAGAGCACCAGCCCTAAAGTCAGGAGGACCTGAGTTCAAATCTGATCTCAGACACTTACCATTCCTAGCTGTGTGACCCTGGGCAAGTCACTTAACCCCAATTGCCTCAGCAAAAAGCAAAAAAAAAAAAAAAAATGTTCAAGAGAAGTGATGGAGCTGGAATCCCATGCCAACATATGCAGGAAGCTAGACTGCAAAAACTGAAGAGCAGAGAGACCTGTTTGACCAAATATGGCAGTGGAAAGTATTCTGATTCCTCTCTCTCTGGCTTTGCCTTGAATAATTTATGTTAAGTATGAGCCCACTCTCCCCATGAACAGAAGTGGTGGTATAAAGGAGAGTATGGCTTCAAGTATTAGGGGAAAAATGTTTGTAATTTCTGTTCTTGCAGTAAATATTCTGTAAAAAGTTAAATGAAACTGGAATAATCATCACTGGCAACTAATAAGTGAAAAGAATAAGGAACATGCTGGAATGTAGGGCAGTAGCCAATGGCAATGGAGAAAGACAGCCCTACTGATCAGGGGGGTTCCTATATCCCTGAAGGGGAGGTGGCCTTGATCTGGAAGAGCGAGTTTAATGTCATGTTACATACAAAGGTTCAAATGCATTTTAGGAGAAATAAGTCTCAAGTAAGTCTCAGATATTCTTGTTTTTAGGCTCTACTAGAAGAAAAACTAGCAGAATATTTTCTTTTTGTTTTGGACTGTAATTGTAGTAATTGCTTTTTTTCTGGTGTGCTTTCCATATAAGCCTGTTCCTTTTGAAAGGATTTTCACAGACATCTGCATCTGCTGATTCACTGAATATGTGAATAATGAAATTTGCTATGCTACTAAAATCCTAAAGAAATGTGATACTAAAGGAAGTATGAAAAATATGGGCTTCCATATCACTACAATGCAGATGTTTAGTTAATAATAATGGAGTTTTCATATTTTGGGGGAAAAAGGGTGAGATGTGTTGCTGAGAAGCTACACAAAGATCTTTTTGGTAATTTAATGTCCAGGAGGGGTACTACTTAAATGATTCCTTTGATAAATTTTTTCAAACCAATTACCCCATGTGATAAATTAGTATAATGACAATGAATGTGGGAAGGCCTTCCCCGAGAATAGAATTCTTACTCAACTTCCGACAATTAATATTAAAGAGAATCTTTCTGAGAATAATGAATATGGGAAGATCTTCAAAGGTAGTTTATCCCTTGATTCCTATTACAGAATTCACAATGGGAAAAAACTCCAAACATTTAACAAATGTGAAAAAAACTTCTAACAGAATGGAAAGCTTAGAATGTCAGATAATTTGTACTTAAGAGGAAAAATTGCTGATCTTATGCACTTTGGGAATACATTCCCCCAATTTTTTTTTTTTCCTGCTGAAGGTACCATCATCTTTCCAACTATGTCAGCTTTACAAACTTGGATTCATCCTCAACTGTTTTCTCCCTATATCCAATCAGTTGCCAAGTCTTATCAGCTTTATCTCCATAATACCTCTCAAATTGGTTGTCTTTGCCTCATTCATACTGACTTTTCATCATCACTTTTCACCTGGACCACTACAACAACTTACTAACTAGCTTTCCTACCTCTAGTTTCTCCTCTCTCCAATCCATGCTTCCACACAGCTACCAAAATAAAGATCCAAAAGCACAGGTCTAATTGTGATATTCTGATGTTCAAGAATCTTCAGAGGCTCCCATTACCCCTAAGATAAAATACAAGCTCTGAGCTTAGAATTTAAAGTCCCCTCACAATGTGGATCTGACCTATGTCCTCAGACTCATTCCACATCACTCCTCATTCACACTATACTGAAGCCAAAATAGGCTGATTAATTTGCTGAGCTCATCCCCCCATCCCTGGCTCTATGCCTCTCTATGGCCTTTCCCCTCTTCTCTGAATCCCATCTATTCAGGCTTTCCCAAAAGCCCTTGGGGCAGTGCTCTCCCCATCCTGTATTTATCCTGCACTTCCTCTTCTGTTTTCTGGTTTCTCTCTCCCAGGAGGAGGAAAGCTTCTGGAGAACAGGCATTGTTTTTCATTTGCACCTTTATACTTAGCATGCACCACACTTTGCACATTACCATGTGCATGATAAAGATAAATTTAGTTGACTAGTGTACCCACGAGAAAGCCTGATAACCTCTGGTCATTAAAGGAGGAATAGAAGACTTCTCCTGGGAGTGCCAGGAAGCCTGGAGCAATAAACCTAGCAGTGGGGTCAAGCCCAGGGAGGCTTTGGTCCAAATCCCAGGTCAGGTGTTTACTGTTAACCCTGAGCAGGCCACTTTACCTCTGGGATCTGTTTCTTTATCTGCAGACCTCGAGCGTCTGCAAGGCCTCTTCTATTCCTAAATCCATGATCCCACAACTCAGCCTCTTCACCTTTCCACTCTCCAGTGGTAGCACTGGGCTGTCATGTCCACTTGACAAACTTGAGCTGCAGCAGAGTGCCCCCTGCTCTCGAGTCTCTTTTCCAAGGCAATACCAGTCAGGTCAACCTCTGAGAGACCCTGCCAAGGCCGAATGGCAATGGGGCTATGTATTCTATTTGGATTCTACTCTAAGTTTAGAGACTAATCACCACACTGCCACAGGGTGGTGAAATTTTTGGCCAGAGCAATTCTCAAAAATGGTCTCAAAAACTGTCAATAAGTCAACAATAAATAAGTTATATATAAATAATTAAGTAAAAAATAAGTTTGTGATCTTCGTTCATGAAGGAAGCATGTAAATGCATGAAATAAAAGATCCTTAGATAAATGGAAAGAACCTCATAAATAGAAAGGTCTATCAATGAGTATCTAAATGAATAAATATGTATACATGTGAGATAAAAGACAACGACGAAGTAAGTCAAAGACAAAAAAAAAAAGAGAAAAGACTTAAGTGAGTTAGAAATGCATGATTTCACTAAATTAGATTAATGGAAATTTACTACACTAGTCTTTTCTTTTAATAAAGCTTTTTATTTTCAAAACATATGTACAGATAATTTGACAACATTGATCCTTGCATTGCCTTGTGTTTCAAATCCCCCCCCTCCTTAACACCCACCCCCACCCCCATAGCAAGCAATTCAATATATATTAAACATAATAATAGTCTTTTCACTCCTTTTTTATTCCCTGGCTCAGGTCCTCTAGCCTCCATCACTTTCCTTTCTTAACACTTCACCATCACTTCCAGGTAATGCTCTCTGTCTTTAAGTCCCTGGAGAAGTACAATTCTTTCCAGTCTGTACTCTAGCACAGCTTTAAGTCAAATCTGCCATCTGATCAAGTTCCCCTGGATTCTGCCTATAAAGGTTCCTTACTTCATACTGGATTTTCTGCTTTGTCTGAACCCAAATTCTCCTTTTGTCATAACTCTAAATTTCAGGGTTAACAGTCTATCTGGAGAGTTCTAATTCCTCAGGCAATTAAGCACATAAGTTTTTTTTTTCTTTTTTTTTTTTAAGCACATAAGTTTTCAATCAATTCGTACATTCTATAAAATGGTACCAACCCAATAATAGATCTACAACTAAATTACTTTTCTGTAATTTATTCTTACTCCAAAGATTGAATCATTAGATATTAAATACTCTAAGTCTCTAGCCATTCTCTCTTAAAGTATTTTTGCCTCCTCCAACAACCTCCTTCCCTAAAATACAGCAATAATATAAATTAACCGAAGGCATTTCATATCAGGGTGGATGCAAACTTGGCTCTCAAAGGCAAAGCCATATAGCACAAGCTCAAACAGTTCCTATATCAGTTTAGGAAGGTTTTGCATGCAGGCTGAGGCGGATAGTGTCTGCCATATAAAGTCAAGACTAGGATCAGAATGATGAATCACCCAAAAGGTGGTCACCAAGTGAGCATCATTTCTGGCCTTAGTGAAGAACTAGGAGCTTAGGCAGAGAGTAGTTATGATTTGTGAGGGCAAAAGTGATACTTAAAATCATCAAACACAGATCTCTACAGAAAAGAAAACAATGTATACCTTGAAATCAAATACTGCCTACCTCTATAATTTCACTATGCTGAAGAGAAGATTATCTCCTGGTCTACATCAATTTTGCAAGTCATACATTTTTTAAGTGTCATAATGATGTATGCAACTCAATATCAAAATAAAATTATATCATCATATCAAAGAGTTAATGTGTACCTAAACTAGTATAACTTACAATTTTTGAACCTCAGGCCACAGCGTATTTTGTAAAAGATGGTCCTCAGTAGGGGGTTCTATTTAAAAAAAAAAAAAAAAAAAAGACATTTTGCATTAAGTATTTTTTGCTTTTCCTCTCAAAAAGTCAGTTTGCCTCTTTATTACAACAAATAGCTACTGCATTAAAAATATTATGGGACATGGATTAGACTATCTGCCATCTAGGGGAGGTGGTGTGGGAAAGGAGGGGAAAAATTTGGAAGAAAAAATTTTTTACAAAGGTCAATGCAGAAAAATTACTCTTATGTTCTGTAAATAAAAAGCTTTAATAAACAAACCAAAAAAAATGTTATGAGAACCACCTACTGGTGGCTGCTGGGGATCTGACGAGCAGAATAGATCCCTTCATCCCAATAGAGGATGATAACAATACAAGGAGACTAAGAGAGTAGTACATTCTCTGATCTCTCTCCTCTTCTCTTTTGCCTCCAATTTATTTCATTACCAATTCACAAGCAACATCTGCATCAGTAAAGACTGATTTGCAATTCCTTCAAGTATGTTATGATTCATAGCTGTGGAGGCTTTTGGAGAATCAACCTGCCCCTTCACACTTAAGACATGGTCCTCAATACTAAAAATATTTTCTCTTTCTTACCAATAAGTTTGAAAGACTGAAAGCAAATGTCCTGGTACTGACGGCCAACACCAACAAATCTTTCTTCTTCTTCAGCTGACTGGGAAGTTATATCTCCTATTTTAAGAAATATAAAGATAATCAAATGTATTGACCTATAACACATCTTCATTCTTCCTCTTCAAATTTTAATCAAATGAGATAATATATGTATTGAATAATGAAACTCTATGCAAACTTTAAATGAATGGCAGCTATTACTGTTATTGAAAGGTATTGTGGTATAGCGAATAGAGAGCTAGTATTAGAAGTCAAGAAGGACTGGTTTCAAGTCCTGCCTCCAAAACAGTTTCTGTGATCCAAGACAATTTACTTTGCTTCACCTCTCCTGGGCATCTCTTAAAATCAAATTGCACAACTTCACATGTATAAATGCTAACAAAATGATTGCCTTCTTAAAGGAATATGAGGGATAAAATTTAGAACTCAGAATTTTAAAAAATATTTGTTTAAAAAGTGATTTTACAGGGGCTGCTAGATGCCACAGTAGATACAGCACCAGCACTGAAGTCAGAAGGACCTGAGTTCAAATTCAGCTTCAGACACTTAATACTTCCTAGCTGTGTGATACTGGGCAAAAAAAAAAAAAAAAAAAAAAAAGTTTTATGTTGGGAAATACTTCACAAAATAAAACTGTATTTGAAAAAAATTAAATTGCAGAACTGCCCATCTGCTTTGGAAGAAGGAAATTCCTCACCAGAAGATCCCTATATCCATGTGATCAAAAATCCATTTCAAAATAAGAATTAACACCATTTTTTCCAAGTCTTCATCAAGATTCTTTCTATGTAAGTCAAAAGTCACAAAGAGAAGAGAACAGTTGTATTAGGGATATACTTTTTTTTTTTTTTTTTTAAATATTAGGCTTCCTCATTCATGCCAAAGAAGGTGAAATTGAGGCCCAAAGCACACTGGCTCTCCCTCTACAAAACGCCCACTTGTTAATCAGTCACATTTTATCTAATGACTGAGTAATCCATATCTTAGGAGCCTATAAGAAAAAAAAAGGAAGAGTTATGGTAGACTGTAGCTGCTTATCTTGAATCAAGTCATCAATCAATAAACATTTATTAAGAATCTACTATGTTCTAGGCACCTGTGAAGTGCTAGAGTATTGTAGTATTGGGAGGAAAGGTAAGAGAATCTTGTTGTGCCACTCAGAATAAAGCTGTGAAACTGGAGAACTAATTGAGAGAAACATGTGATTAAAATGCAAAAATAAAGCAAGAATAGAAACAAATTCTGAACTGCTGTTAAAAATGAATACTGTAAAATTATGAAGGAATGCATCATGAAAACGAGTTGCAATGTTTAAGATTATAAAAGAGCAAGAAAGCTTTTGTTCAAAGAGGTCTCAGAGCAAACACAGAGCTGTACCCCAGAGCCCTATAACCCTTAAAGTGACCTATGCTAGCAGGAGCTAGTATTGAACTGATGACCTGTTCAGCAGAAGATGAAACTGTGGGAATAAGACTCTTTATAATCTTTCTTTTATAACTATTTGTTACCTTTGTTTCCCACAAAGGCAAACAGCTTAGAAAAGTAATTCAGTCTCCTTTGGGGATGATTTTCAATGCTGCTTTTACTTTGCCAAAATTATCAAATTATCATAATAGATTCCAATATATTTTTACAGATAGAATTTTCACAAGAAAAAAAAAAAACCCTGTTATAACAACAAATTTCATCTGTAACAAAAATTAATTTTGCTGTTCCACAACTGAAAAGATTAAATCTTAAAACTTTAAGATTAAATCTTAAGAAAAGTACATCAATTAGTTCAAAAAGGAATTTTTTATTGTCATCACGAAAATGATTTTGTCAGTATGGGAACTTCTACTAAAACATACTGTAACCTATTTATCTATATCTCAGTTAAGTCTTAGGAACTAACTGCTTATGGCTCTGTAAGGTTAAAGGAATTACCAATGATCGTGTAGCCACTGAATGGTAGACCTCTATCCAAGAAAGGACATGGGGCCTCTCACATATTCACACAGAAGTGACATCTGATTATTTACATGTTATCAATACCTTTAATAATGGATTTTAAAATTTATCTTATTTTTATTCATTTCAAATTTTCAAGTTGCTTCAAGTTCTTTATACAAATTTATAGAGTATAAATCTTTTTTAAAATTTTTTTTTATTAAAGTTTTTTATTTGTATAACATATGTATGGGTAGTTCCTCAGCATTGATCTTTACAAAGCTTTCCGGTGCAAATTTTATCCCCAGTCCCTTCCCCTTCCCTAGATGGCAAGAAGTCCACTACACGTTAATAATGTTGAAATACTTGACAAGTTGTACAAGAAAAATCCTATCTACAAGAAAAAAAAAGAATCAGAGAAAGGCAACACAATGCAAGCAAACATCAATAGAGAGCATGAAAAATGTTATGTTGTGGTCCATATTTCATATCCCTCTCTCTGGGTGTATATGGTTTTCTTCACTGAACAATTGGAATTGGTTTGAGACAATTCTTTGTTGCAGAGAGCCATGTCCATCAGAATTGATGATCATGTAATATTGTTGTTGCTGTGTATAATGATCTCCTGGTTCTGCTCGTTTCACTCAGCATCAGTTCATGCAAGTCTCTCCAGGCCTCTCTGAAATCATCCTGCTGGTCGTTTCTTACAGAACAATAATATTCCATAACATTCATATACCATAATTTATTCAGCCACTCTCCAATTGATGGGCATCCATTCAGTTTCCAGTTTCTAGCCACTACAAAAAGGGCTGCCACAAACATTCTTGCACATGTGGGTCCCTTTCCCTCTAGAGTATAAATCTTAAAATAAAGAGCAAAAATATGAGATTTAAATTTAAAATTACTCAAATAAAGTGGATAAAATGTCCATACTCTTTTACCTACAGGAATATACTCAAAGAGGAGTCACTGATGAAAAAGAAGGTCTCTCACAGTCAAATTTTTCTGTGGTAGCAAAGTATTAGTATCATAGACAAGGGAATGACTAAACAAAATGTGGAATATAAATTTAGTAGAAGATTACTGTACTATAAGAAACAATGAATATAACTATTAGAGGGGTGCATGGAATGACCTGCATAGACTAATGAAGACTGAAGTAAGTAAAGCCAAGGAAAAAATATGTATATTCAGTTACTACAATAATGTAAATACAAAAAAAAAAAAAAATTACAGAGAACAAGGTTGGACACAAAGAAGAGATATAGAAAAGAGCTATGGTCTGCCTTTGGGGAGGCAGAAGCTCTACAAATATAGACCATTGCATATACTGGCAGATTTTTTTTCTTAATGTTTTTGATTTTTTTTCACTTCTTTTAAAAACATTTTTTCCAACTTCTTTTAATTTTTTTTTAAGTCTTTGTTATATGGGACAACTCCTTTTATTATATGAGAGATAATATAGAAAAAAGCTATCAATTAAAATTAATTTTTAAAAATATATACTTCATCAGAACCAGGAGATCATATGCATGGCAACAAGACTATATAATGATCAATTCTGATGGACATGGTTCTCTTCAACAATGAGATGTTTCAAACCAGTTCCAGTTGTTCAGTGATGAAGAAAGCCATATACACCCAGGGAGAGGCCTGTGGGATCTGAGTGTGGACCACAACACAGCATTTTCACACTCTCTATTGATGTTTGCTTGCATTAAGTTTTCCTTCTCAGGTTTTTTTTTTTCCTGTAGATATTATTATTCTTGTACAGCAAGATAACTGTATAAATATGTATACACATATTTCATTTGTCAAATATTTTAACATAATTAACATGACTTCCTGCCATCTAAGGGAGAGGGTGGGGGGAAAGAGGGAAAAAATTATAACAGATGGCTTTGCAAGGGTCAGTGGTGAAAAATTACCCATAAATGTTTTGCAAATAAAAAGCTTTAATTAAAAAAAATATATATACATATATATGTATATATACATATATATATATACACAGAGAGAGAGAGAGAGAGAGAGAGAGAGAAAGAGAAAGCACTCATGTTCCTGGTCTATAGAATTTTTTAATTTATAAAGCATTTTTCTTACAATATACCTGTAACAGAAGGAATAGAAACATCAATATCTCAATTTCACAGAAGAGGACCTGAGGTTCTGGGAAGTTAAAGCCCATAGTTACACCGCATCAAAGCTGTGATTCAAACTCAGACCTTCTGATTCCAAGCCTAGAGTTCTTTTCATCCACTATCATTCAGCTATACCATTGATTAAACCAGGTATCAAATTTAAGTTGTATTTTTATTTGTACCTCACTACTCAATAAAAGTTATTTCCTAGAACCTAACATAATACCTTAAACACAGTATGCATATAACAAATATTTTAATTGAACTGACATTCAGAATATAGATGATCCTTAGATAAGATTTTTATATTTACCCTATTAAATGTTATATCCCTCAGCAGGAAGTATGGCTAGGCCCTTCATAAATAGCATACTTGATTATGAAATGAAATGAATCTATAACCCCAGTATTTAGGAAATTCATGAAATATTAAACAGAGAGGTCTATAAACAGTTACAGAGATTATAGGTAGTAATAGTAGCTTCAGTGATTGCAGTTACTTGAGACTTACCCTGAAAAACAGCTTTGTTGGAGAGGCCCAAAGCAGGTACTGTAGCACCTTCTGGAAGGTCACTGTAGTGCTAAGAAAAAAAATAGTGATATATCCAAATTTTAAGAAACTTAAGTTACTAAAAGCTGAACAAAACAAACTAGTACTAAATAAGGGTTAGAAGTAACCATTAGTAGTCTGAAGTTGACCATTCACTCTTACTCTATCAAGTCATTCTGGCGATGCTAGCCAGCAAAGGTCTTGGGTATTCCCCAACCCCTTGTTATCTCCTCCATTAAACCATGTTCCTCCTCTTCCATCCACCTCCCTATAAGCATATGATCGTCACATAGCAAAGGGATACAGGAGAGATGTTCATAAGGATGATGTAAAAATAGGTGTTAGTGAGAAAATGTACATATCTTAAGTTTGCAGATTTGGGTAAAAGTGACTGAACTGTAGTGGTGTAAGAATATGTGGCTATGAGTGTAAGAAGGATTAACACTAGCAAGGCAAAGGATAGAACTTTGGGAAAAGAATATTTTATAGACTACACCTAAAAGGGTTACTATAAATTCTAATATCATATTACAAGGTCCTAGAGAGGCAAGTATTATTATTTTTATTTTTTCATCCCTAATACCTAGTCTACAGTTCTGAATAAAGTACTAGTTTTGGAATCAGGAACATTTAAATTCAGATTTCAACTAAGTCACTTACTGGCTAGCTGGTTGATCCTAAACCAGCTTCAGTTACTTATTAGCTGTCTGATTCTGGATGAACCATTTAACTTATGGAATTACTATATATTAAATGTGTTTGTTAAAAACCACATATCAACACTTCTTTGTGTCTCAGTGGCCTAATCTGTAAAATGAAGTGATCTAATGCAAAAATCTGAGTACCAGAGCTATAAATCTAGGACACACACAAACATACACAATCTTTCTAACAGGTTTTCTTTGATTCTAGTCTTTTTTTGTTCTAATTTGCTTTACATGACACTTCCATACAAAATCCAAATTCCCCCACCTAACTTTTAAGATCTTACATAATCTGCCCTTATCCTATCCATTCCACTTCATACATACTACTTTAGTCAGTCAGTTCTATCTTCTGATCCTCAAATATGATAATTCTTGCCTCTCTCTATACAATTCCTTCTGGCTAAAAAGTCCAGCTTTCCCTCCTTTCTACTTCTATACATCATTTCTTCATTTAAGGTCTAATATATCTTTCTTCTCTTCCTCACCTTACTTCAGCTCAATTTCTTTTTCCCATTCTCTGAGTCCTTTTTGCACCCATAGTCAGTTCCATACAATTTAATATGTAACTGCCCTGTAATTATTTCATACTACCCACTTCAACCTCCCTAGTTAGGCAAGGCCCACATATTTTACTTCGTGGGTATTTCCCACAATGCCAAGTTCAAAGTAACTCTTGAGAAATACCCAGAGAATCTTATACGTCATACAATGCAATAATGAGTGAACTTTAAATCTGTTGTATATTAAGCTGAAATTTGAATACCACCCTAAAATCCTTCTAGCATTCTTTGACAACATAAATATTCTTATTTGTAAAACATAAATATCTGTAAGCCAGCAGGCCCACAATTATTTATGGCAACTCAGTAGTTTTGAAGTTGATTTTATTTTTTTATAATTTGTATAAAGTACATGTAGCTTGGAAGATAAAATGAAATAGGGCATTTCTTTAGGCCAGAATAATCAAATTTAAAACTAAAATACTTTATTTAATTAAAAATGATTTACACTTACACCAGAAAGTAATTTTTTCACTGTGTGCCCAGTGATATTACAGAAGTTCTCCACAAAGTTCCTTGGAGCTGAAAAAACTCGAAGCACTTTTTCATCTGCTCCAGATACAAACTGAAACCGACCAATCATTGCTAGACACTTTATGTCAAATCCATGTATCTGAGGTCTTGCAATTTCATGCCATGTTACCTAGTTACAAGATAAAAAACAATGCAACAGTGCTTTAATCTAAAAATTGTTCATTTTGAAGAAACAGAATTATTTTAAACTTAATGGGAACAAATCATTCCATTTGGTATTTGTATTCTTGGATTTTGCCTACAAAAGCTGAGAAAAAGCTTACTACAAAGCTAAAATAGTAGGAGAAAAACTGAGTGAGGTTAAAAATGTGTGTGTGTGGGTGTGTGTGTAAAACTTTTAAGATGACAGTGCTAAACATTTACATGGTCAGCAGGTACCATTCTGCCAAATGAGAAATGTTCCCCAACTTCTGCAAGAAGCCTTTCCTGGTCCCTATTAATGTGAGTGCCAGGACTCTGTAATTCTCTCCAGTTATCCCTTTGTGTATCTTGTTTGAACGTGACTGTTTTCATGTTGTTCACCCACAACCATCTGGGAGCTCCTAGAAGATGGAGTACTGTTTTCACCTTTCTTACCATTTGCAGCACTTAACACAGTACCTAGAAAAGCAGACACCTAATAGATGCTTCTTGACTTATCAACTTCTGAAATACAAAATACTGAAATAAAATACTTTAAAGCTGTTCCCCTCCCAATCCCGAAGCAACTGGGGTCAAGTGACTTGCCCAGGGTCAAACAGCTAGAGAATGTTAAGTGTTTGAGACCAGATCTGAACTCAGGTTTTCCTGAATTCAGGGCTGGTGCTCTATCTACTGCACCACCTCGCTGCCCCTTTAAAGTTGTTTTTAAAACAACTTATTTATTCGCAGGAAATTGGGAGTTTAGAAGAATATTCTGATATTATTAATCTTATTCCTTTCCCTCTTGAGCAAAAAGGCAGGTTGATAAATAAGACAAGCATAAGAGTGGTAACTCAGTGAACATTTATTGATGATGCCTCAATGTCTCCACTTATTAAATTCTCAAGACTAACTTCTCACTGTTGACATTCCAAAGAAACTTATTTCAACAAGAGAGAAAGAAAGCATTTATCTATTTTGCCATGGGACAAATGGAAGCCTTAATAGCAAAGTAATGAGTATGCATAGTCCAGGCAAAAGAACTGTACTTGGTACAAAAAGCATACAAACTTTTATATAAGCTGCCATTTAAAAAAAGAACTATTAAGAGCTACTCTTTTGAACTCTCACAAGTTGTATAAATAAACTAATGCTTAGAGAGATGAATATTTACTCATCAGCAAGTTACTTATAAGTATTCCTAAACTGATAAACACAAAGATAATGCCTTATCCATCCTACCAAGAATTAAATTATCTAACTTACAAAGATTGTCTCCCTTCCTGGGCTATAATATTATTCTCTAAATACAGAATAAACAACCAGGTACATAAAGAGAACTATGGCAGACTGTTGTCAGGCTCAACCAATAGAAAGGTGATGGGACAGAGGCTAAAGAATGCAATAATCAGATGATTTAATTTTTCACATTCAAGAAATATGGAAAAAAAAAATTCTGCTCTCAATGGATCCAATTCCTCATGGCTGGCCAAAGTATCAGTCTCTCAGCTGAGGACATGAACATGAATTAGGTCTGATAATGGGATGTTTCAGAGCTTTGTGCTTAATTGTGCCTCCAAATACTGAGAACACACCACGTACTGCCCTCCAGGAGTGGTCTGTAGCTGCTCAACAGTATCTCAAACATCAATATATGTTTAGATGAGAATGGTCTGAGAAGCAAAGCTTCCCAGAGATGATAAAGAAAGACTGGGTCAAGGGGGGAGCTGGAGTGTCACAAATGACTCAAGGCTGGAAATAGGTTACAATTGCAAAAAAAAAAAAAAAAAAGAATACAGGCTTTAGAAAATGTGGCACAGATCAAGGTAATCAAACATAGAAGAAAGTTTAAAATCTATATTCCTCACAAATTACTTGTGTATACATATATGTAAGTACATATAGACATTAAAACAAAATTGTTCAAGTTGATTTAGTTCCATCTGAGGAAGATGTTATTCTCATCTATCTGCAGGATTATTCCATTTTTAATCCCTCCATAACTCTACCAATATTACTTAACATATAAAATTCAGGAAAAAAATTACCTGTGAATAATTTTTTTTCTTCCATGGAGCAAAAAGCCGAGTGGTCTGGTCAGCACTAACAGTCATGATAAATTCTCCTTCTGGATCCCACCTGAGATCCTGTACACTATTAAAGTGCCCAGAAATCACAACTCCCGGAGTCCATTCTTTCTGTACAGCAGAAGTACAAAATGTATCACTTTGTGATAGCACTGCACACATCTAAAGGACTTTATGGTTTTGGTGCACTTTCATTTATATATGAATCCATCAAAAATCCTCTGAGGTAGGCAAGAAACACATTATCTATCCTCATTTTATAGATGACTAAATTTGAGATTCAATTCAATTTGACCAGTAAGCAGTCAAGAGAGAAACAAGGTGCCCTTACTTTTAATCCAATACTCTTTCCACTATATTGATGCCCCTCAAATGCACATTATCAAAAGCGGGGCTGTGGATGGGGGGAAAAAGTGAATGATGATAAGAATAAAACCTTTAAAAAAAAGTGATGGAACAAGAGTGGCAAAAAGATCTCTGAAGAACCAAAGAGAATGGAATCCTTATGTATGAAGTGTGGCTATAAAGTAATGCTACTGATTTTCTAATAAATATGGGATACCTTAGACATCTACATGAGCTTTGTGCCTCCCTATTCTTTCTTTTTTTTTGTTGAGGCAGTGGGGGTTAAGTGACTTGCCCAGGGTCACACAACTAGGAAGTGTTAAGTGTCTGAGGCCAAATTTGAATTCAGGTTCTCCTGACCTCAAGGCTGGGGCTCTATCCACTGCACCACCTAGCTCCCCTGTGCCTCCCTTTTCAAAGTAATCCTATACTCTCATTCTAGTCATGATGCCAGGAGCCAAAAACTTTTTCAAATTCCTTTTTTCTAAAATTTCTGGAAAATGTTATCAATGGAGGTGAATCTCTATCCATTAAGGGTGGGTTAAGAAAAGAATCAGTACAAAATCACTCAATTCCAAGTTTGCTAAACAACACTGGGGGGATCAACAGTGGTTAACATAATTTTTCAATTTAAAATGAAATGTGAATATAAAATAACAAAATTGATATTATCAAGTAAACTGACAACTTAAAAAAAGATGACTTCCAAAACTGAGTTAAGCAATAATAGCACACATCATGTGAGTAAATACAAAGTCTTACCTAATAGGGCTAACTAGGATAGATCAGTTCTAACTTGTCTGTTTAAAAAGCAGTCTCATTATTTTAAATTTCCTCACATAACTATGCTACCTTCCCTTAAGAGCATACAGATGGTATTTAGTAAACTTTGTCTTTTTTCAGTATCTGTTTTCAATCTTTCCACATAATATATCTTTTTGCAATGTTTTTCAAAGACTAACTGAAGGACAGCTCAAGAGGAGTTCAAAAAAGATTAGGAATAAAATTAAAGGGAATTGTATAGTTAGAAAACTGAGAAACTTAAAAAAAAACCCACTATATACTTTCATGGATGACCTAGTGGACCAAGATACATGGAAAAGCTAAATACTTTATTTGGTGGAACAAAGGAAAATGCATAAAAGAAAACAAACTAGCATTTAAAATATAGAAACAAGAAAATACCTTTTCTTCCCTAAGTGAATCTCAATAATCTAAAAATATAGAAAAATAACTTTTAAAAGCCCCTGAGTCACAAAAATATTATAATACAGGATCTCTAATGCAGGATTATAATACAGGATACACAGTCCTAACAAGCACATATACATTTAAATCTCTTGACTAAAGCAGACTAAAAAGTGAATATTCAAAGAGGACAAGGGGTATCAAGATATTTACTGACAGCTAATGCTTAAGGAAGAGAAATAAGTTTTTAATAAGCAGATATGATGACTATAAAAGCATAAGAATTTGAGGTCACTTAGAGTAGGAACAAATATCCCTAAATCTTTTTTAACAGCCCCTGAGAGCAGCACATATTATAGCACATGATGGTCAATGTTAATAACGATGATCCTGAGTCAGCAAAAAACCTGAACATTGTTGTTCTGTTATGTCTTACTCTTCATGATTTAAATGAATAGCATAGCATGCCAATGCTGTCCACAAGGTTTTCGTGGCAAAGATACTGGAGAGGTCTGTCATTTCCTTCTCCAGCTCATTTTACAGATGAAAAAACTGAGACAAACAGGACTAAGTGACTTCTGGGTGGGGGGAGCTAGTCACATACCTAGTAAGCGTCTGAGATTTGAACTTGGGTCTTTTTTACTCCAGATTCAGGGTGCTATATTATCTTATGAACAGAGTTCATTTAAAAATTTAGGTAAGGTGGTAGAATGTTTTAAGAAACATTTCTATCTCATGTTGGATTGCTCTCAAATTGGATAAAATTTAATTCAAAAAGTGCTGGCTCTGGGAGTGGGTTCTCGTTATTTTCTAATAATACTACTGAAAGCATACACATGCTTGCCTTAAATAAAACCATTTTGTTTCTAAAAACAAACAAACAAAAAAAAAAGAAACATTTCTATCAATAATGATCCAAAAAAATGTGTTGTAGGTATCTAGACAACTCATTTTTGTGGAATACCTCATTCTCCAATGAAGTCAGATAGTTACTATATATGGTAAAGCTAGAATCCCACAACTAGGGAACTGTTGGGGACAGAACTATAGAAATCAAAATGAGAATGTCAATTTTAAAAGACCCCTGTTTTCATAAAGGAAAATTAAAAACAAAACAAAAGCCCACTACTCAAAGCAGCAATTATTAGGCTCCAAAAGAGCCTTACCAGAAACAAAGAAAACTCACCGATTCAGCTGCATGTTGTTTCCAAAGATGCAGAGCTCCATGGAAAGCCTGGGCTAGGATCATAGAGCCATCCGGGCTAAATTGGCAGTCATAAAATCCCATTGTGTTTCCACCCACTTCACCTACTCGGACCTAAACAACCAAAGAAAGAAAATAATTGTAAGAAAATATCTCATTATTTCACAATTAAAAAAAAAAAAAGCAAATTATAACCAATTGCTTGTATGAAATTTATTAAAAAGAGACTGCAGCTATGACCATTCATTCTTAAAAATATAAAAGTCTAAGTTATAAAATAGTAAATTACTGTAAGCTAAACAAATATTTAATTCTACCCAGGAGACATTTTATTATACAAATGTAATGTGACTGAGTCAGGGCTGAGGATATAAAGAAAATATGAGATAATACTTACCCTTAAGGCATCTATAAAGGAGATAAAACATCAGTCTTTACCTGTTCCAGCCATACTCCTGACTCTTCATCAGGAGCCCAGAGGATCATGGTTTTATCCATTGAGGCAGATAACAATCTCATTGGCTGCTTAATCATATGACCTAATGATTAAAAAAAATGCATCACTGCCTCTAGAATATACTTGAATTCTATTTAACATTAAGTCATAACAGGCAATCTTTAAGTTTAAACTCAGTCTGTAAGCTGAGTCACTTTAAAGGGTCTATGATTTCCTCCAAAGTCCAAATACAGTCATTTTGATGCTTAATTAGCTCCAGTAGCAGCATCATTCAGTATCCTAAATAAACATATAATCTGTAGATTGAATAAATACTATGCCTAGTTAGCACATACATGTACTACTATTATTCCAAATGTATGTACCTATTGTGGTAAATAAATAAAATACAAATTCATTTAAAAGCACTAATGAATTCATAATAATTTTTGTCATTTATTATAAATTTTCTCAATTGATGGATATTCATGATATGCCAACTTTGGGGTTATAAAGGGTTCTCAAACTTGAAAACACTAGGAAACTAGGAGTTTAATACCTTAACATGACTAGTTTTTTTTTTTTTTTCTATGCTTAGACAAGTCTAATTAAAAACTAATTTTCCAGAAATCTCATATTTTATTTCCTACTCCTTGGATATTGGCAAGTCTATTTTAATTGCTTTTCTTTGCTAATTTAATTGTCCTTTAACATCTTCACTCCCCTAGTGAAGCTACCTAGTCGGGAGTTACCTAAATATTTTCTTTGTCACCTTTACACATCCTTATTTCTACATCTACTCTTTCTCAACATTTGTTGCCATTTCATAAGAAAGTCTCTCTGTAAAATATTCCAAAATATTTATAAAAGCATTTTTTGTGATAGCAAACAAGATAGATGCCCACTGACTGAGGATGGCTAAATAAACTGTGGCACATCAATGTCATGGAGTTATAACTTTGTTATTAAAAAAAAAAAATGACTATAATGAATACAGAGAAACAAAAACAGATTTATATAACTGACAGCAAAGTGAAGTAAGCAGAATTAAGAAAACAATACACATACTGGCCATAAACACTACAAGTGGAAAAGTATCAGAGGGAAAAAAGTATTGCTCTAAAGTCAAAAGAACAAGAATGCACTGGAAAGAATGTATATGAGAAAATACTCCCAAATGCTCCTTTGCAAAGGTGAGAGAAAGAATGATAATGTTAAGGGGAAAAAAATTTTAAAACAAAAAAAAATATTTTTTTAAAGAATTCCCCTATGCTTTGAACTGATGCTGAGTGAAATGAGCAGAACCAGGAGATCATTATACACGGCAACAACAGTACTATATGACGATTAATTCTGATGGACATGGCTCTCTTCAACAATGAAATGCTTCAAACCACCTCCAATTGTTCACTGAAGAAAGCCATATACACCCAGAGAGAGGGATGTGAAATGTGGACCACAACATAACATTCTCATACTCCTTGATTGATGTTTGCTTACATTGTGTTTCTTTTATCTGATATATCTTTTGTGTAGATAAGATTTTTCTTGCACAACAATGATAAGTTTGGAAATATGTATACATATATTCGATTTGCCAATATTTTAACATAATTAACATGTAGTGGATATCCTGCCATCTAGGGGAGGGGTGGGGAGTTAGGGGGAAAAATTTGTAACAGAAAGCTATGTAAGGGTTATTGTTGAAGAATTACCCACACATATGTTGTGCAAATAAAAAAAAATAAAAAAAAAAAAAATAAAAAGAATTCCCCTATGCTTAAAGGGCTACCAAAATGTGCATACCCTTTGATCCAGCCATGTCTCCACTGGGTCTGTATTCCAAAAAGATCATAAAAAAAAAAAAAGCACCTACTTGTGCAATAATGTTTGTGGCAGCCCTTTTTGTAGTGGCAAGGAACTGGAAACTGAATGGATGCCCATCAACTGGAGAATGGCTGAATAAATTATGGTATATAAATGTAATGGAATAGTATTGTTCTATAAGAAAGGATCAGCAGGATGATTTTCAAAAAGACTTCCATTGACTGATGCTAAGTGAAGTGAGCAGAACCAAGAGAACACTGTCCATAGCAACAACAAGATAATGTGATGATCAACTGTGATGAACTTAGCTCTTTTCAACAATGAGGTGATTCAGGCCAGTTCCAATAGACTTATGATAGAGAGAGCCTTCGGCATCCCGAAGGATGACTGTGGAGACTGAATGTGGATCACATGGTATTTTCACCTATTTTGTTGTTGTTTGCTTGCTTTTTTTTTCCTTTCTAATTTTTTTTTCCCTTTTTGTTCTGATTTTTCTTGTACAACATGATAAATGTGGAATTATATATAGAAGAATTTTACATGTTTAATACATATTGGATGACTTGTTTTTTTTTGTTTTTTTTCATTTAAGGGAGGAGTGGGAGAAAAGGAGGGAGAAAAAATCTGTAACACAAAAGTTGTTCCAGGTGAATGCTGAAAACTATGCATATATTTTGAAAATAAAACATTTAAAAATATATATATATAATATTAGCAGATAGGACAAAAGAAGGTAATAGCCAATTTTGGAGGAAATGTGGGAAAATAGGCACAATAACAATACTATTGGGTACAGCTATTTGGAATTATTTAAAGAAAATAACTAAAATACACATAACTTTTAAACCAAAGATCCTACTCCCAAACATATAACCCAAGGAAATCAATGATAAAAATATACAATAAAATATTTATGGTAGTGCTCTGCAATATCAAAGAAACAAACTAGATGTCTGGTTAGATGTTCAGTGATTGGGAAAAACAAACTATGGTAAATGAAGAAAAATTACTGGGCTCTAAGTTATGATGAATATGATGACTATAAGACATAAGACAAGTGAACTAATGAACTTACATGAAACGAGGCAAAATAAAGTAAGCAGAACCAGGAAAACAATATACTCAACAACTACAACAAAGTAAAAGGGAAAAAATATCAACAACAAACTAAATGAAAGTATAATCATCCAACGTAGGTGACAAATAAAAACTACATTAAGCTACCTCCCTCTTTTCTTTGCAGAGGTGGGAAGTAGGAACATTAAGCATTGCACCTAAGGACAGGCTTGCTTAAGGTATGGGCTTGTTTTGTTGAAAAATGTTTCTCCCAGGGCAGCTAGGTGGCACAGTGGATAGAGCACTAGCCCTGAAGTCAGGAGGACCTGAGTTCAAATTTGGCCTCAGACACTTAACACCTCCTAGCTATGTGACCCTGGGCAAGTCACTTAACCCCAACTGCCTCAGCCAAAAAAAAAAAGTTTCTCCCTTTTAATCTTCTGCTAGAGAGGATGGCTCTTTATAATGAAGAGGGATAATTTAAAATTTTAAATTATATTTATTTATATTTAAAATATTAAATTATATTTAAAAATAAAAGTTATAGAAAAATAAAAGACAATAACAAAAATTTTAATTTAAAAAAAAAAAAAAAAAAAACCACCTAAGATTTTGAGTTATAAAACCCATGCTGGATAAAGTTGAATGAAAGTCAGAAGACTTGTGAAATTATCTGAGCAGTCTCAGTCATCCCAACCTATATCTATTATCTTATTTACTAATTCAATGTTTTGTATACTATCCTAGCCAGAAAGTGTTTGGGTCTCTGGCATTAATGCATACTCTCTACGCACCTATTTTTCTCATGTCATCTAGTAATACAGATATTGGAAAAAAAAAAGAAAAATGAAGGAATAGGATAACCACTTGCTTCTCTGCTTTATAACTACAAAAAGATATGTTTTGAAGAAATTCAGAAGCATCAACGTCTGTGTTCTAAGGCAAATGGAGTGTGTTGTTTCATTACTCATAACAACACAAATTAGTTCAGATATTCTCATGTCCCAGTAAAGCTGTCAACTGAACTTCTCTTATGGAAACCTTGTTTTCCCCCATTGTAAAATCAGAGTTGTGATCCCTAAAAAAGAAATCAAAAACTCTTCAAAAGACTATGATGAAGGCAGCTAGGTGGCGCAGTGTGATATAGCTCGAGCCCTGAAGTCAAGAAGACCTGAGTTCAAATTTGAACTCAGACACTTAACACTTCCTAGCTGTGTGACCTTGGGCAAATCACTTAACCCCAATTGCCTCAGCAAAAAAAAAAAAAATTACTAAATGAGAACTACATTTTTTGGTGTATAAACCTATACTTTCTGTCATACTATGTTGCTGACCAACAAATGTAGTTCTCATTTAGTAATTCACATTTCTTTTCATTTGTCAATCCCTCCTCCCTGCTTTGTTTTCCCACCATAGTCATCTCTCTCCAGCGCAGACCACAAACATTTTTCAAATACTAACAGATTCCTTGAGTCTATACCCCTGGCTCCTAGAAGCTTGTTTCTCTATTTTTCCTTTGGTTTGATAGTTATAGTGTATAATATGCGATGATATCACACAGCCAGTAAGTATGATTATATAACATGACTTCCAAACTAAAAACTTCTTAGAATGATTACCAATTATATATAAAGAATTAACTTTCTACTTTAACCATTTGTCAGTTAGATATCTGGTAAACCTCCATATAACTCTCTCCTACCTGTGTAACATAGAGGCTGCCAATGAACAGCATTTACCCAGTTTTCATGACCAGCTAACACTGTCTCCAGGGTAACAGCATATGTTGTCGCAGCACCTACAACAAAAGACAATGAAATTATTTATTTACAAAATCAGAAATCATGATATCTCAAAGGCAGGAAGGTCCTTAGAGAACACCTGGCCCAATAACATCATTTTTCCAAAGACCAACCTCAGATCAAGCAGGTGCATAACTTGCAAAGACCCCAGGGCACAGCCAGGACCAGATGCCAGGTGGTGGGACTAAGACCAGCACTCAGCACACACTGATGCCCAAACAAGCTCTTCCTAAAGAACCACCAGAATGTTCAGAACCAACTCAGGTGTGCAAGCAATGTTAATGCTCAGGAAAAACATAATTTACACTTTTAAAGAAATTTCAAGACACTCTAAATGTGTTTGCCATTTGCAATAGGATTTACATAAGAAGAAAGTTCTAAAGATTTAGTTTTAAGCCTATCATACTAAAATCATCTTACTAATGAAATATAAAAATGAATTATCAAATATTTGAGACCTAAGACACCTACATCAATGAAATCACAGATTATCCCCCCCAAAAAATACACTATTCACACCCTTGATGTTTTTAGAACTTTGAATGTATTCCTAAAACAATTTTCATTTTATAATTGCTAACTCAAAAACATTTAAAAAGCTACTCACAACAAATATTTTACATTATAAGATTTTCCTTTTAATATATTTGCTGTTTCTCACAATTTTGACCTTTTATACTCATGTATTTATTCAAAATAAGTTCTATTTGGATCATTTTGAAATATGTCAACACTATCAAACATTTCATTTTCAAGGAAAATTATTTCAGATGGTTCATTTCATAAAAGGAAAACTTCATAAAATAATTTTGATGGAGAACTGATAATTTTAGAGAAATAACTTTCCAATTAATCATTTATTGAAAGGGCTAAATGAGCTAAAGAGATGGTAGCAACCCAAGAATTTCTTTTCTTTTTCTTTTTTTTTTTTTTTGCTGAGGCAATTGGGGTTAAGTGACTTACCCAAGGTGACATAGCTAGGAAGTGATAAGTGTCTGAGGTCAAATTTGAACTCAATTTTCCTGACTTTGGGACAGTTGCTCTATCCATTGTATCACCTCGCTGCCCCAAACCAAGGATTTCTGTATCATAACATTTTTGCTACTACTCACTTCCATTGTTCAGAATAAAAGTATTTTCCTTCAGCTTTATATCATTATCTTCTTGAATTTCTAAGGATGTTGATTTTACATACAACTTCCAGACCCTTATCAAACAGTCTTGGGAACAGCTTGCTAAAAACAGGTCGTCTCCTATTAAAGAAAAATGACAATTCAATATTATATCAAAAATTATTTAAATAGTCTTGTTTTCTTCCACAGTAATTCTTCATTTAGTATATTCTAGCATTTTGTTTATATGCTGTTTCCTTCCTTGACATTACAGGTGTTTTAAAAAAAAAAAAAAGCCCTACATGACACAGTGCTATAAAATATATGTAAAATGTGTCACATTTTTACATTTAATTAGTTATGAGATTCATAAAATAACATGAAAAATTGTTTACATAAGCTCAAAATAGATCTCCACAACAATTTTCTCCACATTTCTCAAAAAGTCATTTTGTTATATAATGATAATGCTAAGTTGTCTAAGTTATCTAAATCCTGTGAAACTGCTTTATTTTATCTACTCTTACTGACAAGAGAAAAGATGATAACTGCTTTATTCTATCTACTCTTATTGCCAATCAAGAGGAAAGATAATGATAATAATAGCCAACATTATTGTTTAAAAATATGAAAACCTTTTATTCTGATAAGGATTAAAGAAAAATAAGAGATATACGAGAAGTGAAATATAATAAGGAAAATGACATATTTCTTTCCTAGAACCTTAGAAACATGTGGCACATACTTACTCCTATCATATAATACTTTGTCAAGTTTTATACTGACCAAAGGCTGCCCATTCAACTCCTCTTATCCAATCCTCATGTCCAGAGAGCACAAGCATTTTTTGAAACTAAACAAAACAAAATGACAAGATATTTTCAAGTATCCAACATAGCAACACACAAAAAACCTAATTTGTCCTCAAAAGTCCATACCCATAGCCATCTTCTTATTTGGAGGAAGTACCAGTTCTAAAGAAAGTAGTGTAAACCAGTCGCATATCATTTAAATTCTCAACTAAATTGGGAATAATATGTAATACCTGGTTTATACCTACATGACTTCAGTAAATCACTTAATTTTTCACCTCAATTTCCTTTAAAAGAATTACGTATTTATGATGCATAAATTTATTAGAAAAATAAGAATATATATAGTTTTATAATCAGATAGCAGTTACAACAAACTTTAAGAAGACAACAAAAGACTTAGCAGGAAGTATTTCTAAGAGCAAAAGTGAAAAGCAATGATTACCTGATCATTCTGCTGTACATACAAATGAATTCTGCAGTCATCACCGCCACAAGCTAGAATTGGTACTGAAAAACAAGGTAAGTCAGAAAGTTTTTTTATTGCAAAACTGTCAATTAAATTTTATTGAATAAGATACTGGACTAAACTCTATAGACAGACAAAAAGAAAAATAATCACAAGCTTCAAAGAAATTACATTCTAATTGCCAAGTGTTTTATGTTAAGATTTGGGTTGAATGTAGTGGACTTCCTGCCATCCAGAGGAGGGGAGGGGACTGGGGGTAAAAGTGTAGTGGAAAGCTTTTTAAAGATCAATGAAGGGGAACTAGCCATACATATGTTATACAAATAAAAAGCTTTAATAAAAAAAAAAAAAAGATTTGGGTTGAATCTTATCATAGCAAGATAGAAGACAAAGCTAAATATTACTCAACTATTTTTTGTTACCACGTTCATAAGCCTTTCATATTTCAGTATTCCTTTTCGGTCAGTCCCATGCCCCTAGGGCTCCAAGAACAGTGATTGGTTTAATATTTATTGAAGCAATAATTTTTTTTGAAAGGATCTATGTTTTGTTAACTGCATTTTTATTAACTGCCACCCATATCCATAGTCCTTCAAACAACTGTGGGCAATACTATTATACCCCCCTGACTACTATGACTACATGGAGATTGAATTTATTGAAATTGAAAATATCAACGATCACCTCTCAGTTTCTCATCTAAAACATCATCATTGTGAATATTTTTTTTATTAAAAGCTTTTTATTTACAAAACATTTGAGTGATTTTTCTACACTGACCTTTGCAAACTTTTTTTTTCCCAAGCTTTTCCCCTCCTTCACCCCACCCCCACCCCTAGATGACAGGTAATCTAATACATGCTAAATAGGATAAATTATATGACAAATCCAATACATGTATACATATCTATACAGTTATCTTACTGCACAAGAAAGATCAGATCTAGAAAGAGAGAAGAAAAAAAAAAAAACCAACCTAAGAAGGAAAACGAAATGCATGGAAATATTCACAGAAAGCGTTAAAATGCTGTGTTGTGGTCCGTACTCAGTTCCCACAGGCCTCTCTCTGGATGTATATGACTATCTTCATCACTGAACAATAGGAACTGGTTTGAATCACATCATTGTTGAAGAGAACTATGTCCATCAGAATTGATCATTGTACAGTCTTGTTGCTGTGTATAATGTTCTCCTGGTTCTGCTGATTTCAGTCAGCATCAGTTCATGCAAGTCTCTCCAGGCCTCTCTAAAATCATCCTGCTGGTTGTTTCTTACAGAACAATAATATTCCATAACATTCATATACCATAATTTATTCAGCCACTCTCCAATTGATGGGCATCCTTTCAATTTCCAGTTTCTTGCCACTACAAAAAAGGCTGCCACAAACATTTTTGCACATCTGGGTCCCTTTCCCTCCTTTAAAATCTCTTTGGGATATAGGCCCAGTAGAAACACTGCTGGGTCAAATGGTATGCACAGTTTGATAACTTTTTGAGCATAGCTCCAAATTGCTCTCCAGAATGGTTGGATCTGTTCACAGTTCCACCAACAATGCATCAGTGTCCCAGTTTTCTCACATCCCCTCCAACATTCATCATTATCATTTCCTGTCATTTTAGCCAATCTGAAAGGTGTATAGTGGTATCCCAGAGTTGTCTTAATTTGCATTTCTCTGATCCATAGTGATATGGAGCACCTTTTCATATGATTAGAAATAGTTTCAATTTCTTCAATTGAAAATTGTCTGTTCATATCTTTTGACCATTTATCAATTGGAGAATGGCTTGAATTCTTATATATTTGAGTCAATTCTCTATATATTTTAGAAATGAGGCCTTTATCAGAACCTTTGGATGTAAAAATATTTTCCCAGTTTACTGCTACCCTTCTAATCTTGTCTGCATTCATTTTGTTTGTTCAAAAACTTATTAACTTGATATAGTCGAACTTATCTATTTTGTGATTAATGATGACCTCTAGTTCTTCTTTGGTCACAAATTCCTTCCCCCTCCACAGGTCTGAGAGGTAAACCATCCTACAGTGTTCTAATCTGTTTCATATGTAATGGTGATAAACTGGAACCATTCCCAATAAGATCAAGGGTGAAACAAGGTTGCCCACTATCACCATTACTATTCAATATTGTATTAGAAATGCTAGTCTTGGCAATAAGACAAGAAAAAGAGATTAAAGGAATTAGAGCAGGTCATGAGGAAACCAAATTATCACTCTTTGCAGATGATATGATGGTCTACTTAGAGAACCCTAGAGAATCAACTAAAAAACTATTAGAATTAGTCCAAAACTTTAGCAAAGTTGCAGGATACAGAATAAATCCACATAAATCATCAGCATTTTTCTACATCACCAACAAAATGCAACAGCAAGAGATACAAAGAGAAATTCCATTCAAAATAACTATCGATAGTATAAAATATTTGGGAATATATCTGCCAAGGGAAAGTCAGGATCTATATGAGCAAAACTACAAAACACTCTCCACACAAATAAAGTCAGATCTAAACAATTAGAAAAACATCAAGTGCTCTTGGATAGGTCAAGCGAATATAATAAAGATGGCAATACTACCTAAACTAATCTATCTATTTAGTGCTATACCAATCAAACTCCCAAGAAATTATTTAACTGACCTAGAAAAAATAACAACAAAATTCATCTGGAAAAACAAAAGGTCAAGAATTTCAAGGGAATTAATGAAAAAAAATGCAAATGAGGGTGGCCTAGCTATACCAGATCTAAAACTATATTATAAAGCAGTGGTCACCAAAACCATTTGGTACTGGATAAGAAATAGAGTAGTGGATCAGTGGAATAGGTTAGGTTCACAGGACAAAATACTCAATGACAACAGTAATCTAGTGTTTGATAAACCCAAAGACCTCAGTTTTTGGGATAAAAACTCACTCTTTGACAAAAACTGCTGGGATAATTGGAAACTAGTATGGAAGAAATTAGGCATTGACCCACACTTAACACCATATACCAAGATAAGGTCAAAATGGGTTCATGATCTAGGCATAAAGAATGATATTATAAACATCATTGTGAATATTAACACCCCTAAAACTATATTCCAACTGTGATAAGCTTCCCTTCAGTTCAGATTTGGGGAGTGAGAGGGAAGGACATAAGAACAGTAAATTGAAGAAGGGAAAGATTAAAGAAAATATGCTGACTAGCTGATACAGAATTTTGGGAAGAAATTATAAATATTGAAATGACCACATTATTCAACATAAATACGGTGACTGACTAGCAGAAATGACAACCAACAAAGAAAAGAACTCCAAGGCAAGAACTACAAATTTAAGTGTCCTTTTGATTAAAGAATGGCTGTGACAAATGAACAAGTACTATACTGAGAAATGAAGAAGACCTGGCTGGATAAAGGTTTGGGAAAAAAAGTTCTTTAAAGAGAGAAGAGCTGGGGATGGAAAGAAATGACATGAATATAAGAATAGATGAGAAGTTAACCATCTTTCTTCTTTTTTTATTGTTATTGACCTTTTGTTTTTACTTCATCTAGATTTCATTCTGCATTCCTTCTCTGTTCTAGAGGCATCCCTTGTAACAATTTACATTAGAAAATAGAAAAAAGAAAAAAAAAGGAAAAAGAAATAAAAAAAATTGATCTTGGCCAAAAGCAACGAAGCAATGAGAAAAAAATTTGGCAAAATTGACAAACACGTCAAAAAAAAAAAAAAAAGTGTGACATGTGTAATGATCCACATGCAAAGATCCCCCCTTCCTCCATAAATACATAGATATAATTTCAAAATATTCTTTTTTTGGTGTTTTATGATTTTGTTCTTTTCATTTAAAATGCTGTCATCCAGGAAAAGTCAATGACAAATGTTGGAGAGAATGTGGGAAAACTGGGACACTAATACATTGTTGGTGGAACTGTGAAGGGATTCAGCCATTCTGGAGAACAATTTGGAACTATGTTCAAAAAGATACCAAGCTGTGCATACCCTTTGACCTAGCAATGTCTACTGGGCCTATATCCCAAAGAGATTTTAAAGGAGTGAAAGGGACCGACATGTGCAAAAATGTTTGTGGCAATGCTTTTTGTAGTGGCGAGGAACTGGAAACTAAGTGGATGTCTATCAATTGGAGAATGGCTGAATAAGTTATGGTACATGAATGTCATGGAATATTATTGTTCTGTAAGAAACGACCAACAAGATGATCTCAGAGAGGCCTGGAGAGACTTGCATGAACTGATGCTGAGCGAAACAAACAGAACCAGGAATTCATTGTACAAGGCAACAAGAAAATTATACGAAGATTAGTTCTGATGCACATGGCTCTTTACAACAATGAGATGATTCAGACCAGTTCCAATGATCTTATCATGAAGAAAGTTATCTATACCCAGAGAGAGGACTGTGGGAACTGAGTATAGATCATCATAAAGCATTTTTACTCTTTTTGTTGTTGTTTGCTTGCATTTTATTTTCTCATTTTTTTCCTTTTTTGACTTGAATTTTCTTATGCAGCAAGATAATTGTATAAATATGTATACATATGTTGGTAAAAATATATGTTAAATCCAAGTTTAATATATATTGAATTACTTGCTAT
>JAJPUD010004802.1:110854-168818 GCA_023553655.1 Myrmecobius fasciatus | reverse complement strand
TCTGTCAAAGCACCTGCCCGCAAGCAGAGCAAAGTGGCCCAGGCGTCTCCCAGGGGCTTCCTGGGTGCCCAAAATCCGCCCCTCTATCACAGCCCTGACTTCCGCCCCGGCTGGAGTCCGATCGCGACCAGCGGCCGATTTCCCCTGAGGCTAACCTTCTCCGGAGTTCTTTCAAGGTAGATCTTTTATAGAAGTGCGTTGTAGTCCAAATGCTTGGTGAGGACCTCACTCAGGAACCAGTTTTAAGGCTTACTTTCTGGATTTGAGGGAATTGTCGGAGGGAGTTCACAGAGAAAGCTGTCCGCAGTTCGCCATCTTGGCTCCGCCCAAGTTAAAAAGTTTTTATACAAACAACACTAATGCAGACAAGATTAGGAGGGAAGCAATAAATTTGGAAATCATCTTTACATTTAAGGGTTCTGATAAAGGCCTTATTTCTAAAATATATAGAGAATTGTCTCATATTTATTAGAATTCAAGCCACTCTCCAATAGATAAATGGTCAAAGGATATGAACAGACAATTTTCAGATGATGAAATTAAAACCATCTCTAGCCATATGAAAAGGTACTCCAAATCACTATTCATCAGAGAAATGCAAATTAAGACAACTCTGAAGTACCACTACACACCTATCAGATTGCCTAAAATGACATGAAAAGATAATGACGAATGTTGGAGGGGATGTAGGAAAACTGGGACACTGATACATTGTTGGTGGAACTGTTAATGGATCCAACCATTCTGGAGAGCAATTTGGAACTATGCTCAAAAAGTTATGAAACTGTGCATACCCTTTGACCCAGCAGTGTTTCTATTGGGCTTATATCTCAAAGAGATCTTAAAGGAGGGAAAGGGCCCCACATGTGCAAGAATATTTGTGGCACCCCTTTTTGTAGTGGCTAGAAACTGGAAACTGAATGGATGCCCATCAATTGGAGAATGGCTGAATAAATTATGGTATATGAATGTTATGGAATATTATTGTTATATAATTAATGACCAGCAGGACGATTTCAGAGAAGCCTGGAGAGACTTGCATGAACTGATGCTGAGTGAAACGAGCAGAACCAGGAGATCAATATACACGGCAACAACAATACTATACAATGATCAATTCTAATGGACATGGCTCTCTTCAACAAGGAAATGCTTCAAACCAGTTCCAATTGGTCAGAAAAGAAAGCCATATACACCCAGAGAGAGGGATATGAAATGTGGACCACAACATAATATTTTCATGCTCTCTATCAATGTTTGCTTGCATTGGGTTTCCTTTCTCATATTTTTTTTCTTGTAGATACGATTTTTCTTGCACAGAAAGATAGATAAGTGTGGAAATATGTATACATATATTCAACTTGTCAAGTATTTAAATATAATTAACATGTAATGGACTTCCTGCCATTTAGGGGAGGGGAGGGGACTAGGGGGGAAAAATTTGTAATGGAAAGCTTTGTAAGGGTCAGTGTTGAAGAACTACTCATTCATATGTTTTGCAAATAAAAAGCTTTAATAAAAAAAAATTAATAAAATTTAAAAAAAAAAGAAAATAAAAATTTACAAATAGTTCCTGTTCTCTTGGTATTTATACCCTAGAAATATCCCTGTGCAAGTATTAAAGATATCTCACCTATGGCTAGAATGGAGTTTTTCTCTATGTAAAAAACCCCAGCCTATGCAAACCTATAATTTGGGCCTTATCAGCCATAATCTCTAACCATGATACTCAGATCTGATTTTGAATAATTCCAACTTGACCCAACCTAGGATCCAGATTTCAAACTACAAACCCCCAACAGCTACCACAGTTACAAAGACAAAGAAATCCTTTTGTTTCCTAATTGGAAAACAGCTCAACATGAACAGGGCTAGATAAAATGTCTCAGGTTAATCTGCCCCAAACTCCACATTTCCATAAGACTCCTCTGACCAAGAAGTAAACCAAGATTGAGAAACATGAAAATCAAAATGAGATATACTAAGGAATGACTCCAGTTTTGATCCCCCATGAACATTGTTAAAGTCTATGTGTTGGGGAATTAATGATGGAGACTTGAATCCACACGGTCTTTTCAGTTCAAAATGTGACTGTTTTCATTCAAAATTCTTAATGCTTCTTTGATTTAAAATTATGAAAAATTGATGGGCTTCTCTGTTCCAGTTCAGTGAGTTACCAATCCTTCTTTCCAAATAATTACACCTTTGGTATTCTGAGTTTCAGTGTCTTTTTGTTTCCTTTGGACCTTGCTTTTACTTTGGACCTCTCTCTCTATGTATGGATTGCCTTATCTGCGTATAGCTTAATGCCAAAAATATAGCAGCATTCATGTTTTCATAAACAAAAATGGCATTTCTGACCCACCATCAAATACACCAGAATATTGTACTTCTGAGATGTAAGAATGAGTTGCATTAAGTCCGCTAAACTCTCTTTTCTGGTTCCCTTTGAAGCTAATGCACACATTTGCAAGGATGGTGTTCTGTTGAAGCTATACAAATCAAGTTACATCTTGGGACTTATTAGCACCTGTGTGAATTTATTTCACAGGTACCAAGATGCCTCACCCTATGCTCAACTGCAATAACCCCACAGAAGGTGGTGATTTGCTTACTGCTGACTCTTGAGAATTGCATGTGAACAATTATGATAAATTAGTTATTTAAAAAAAACTAAACTTAGAATTGATGATAGCTAGAATTAATAACACTTTAAGATTTGCAAAAGCACTTTACAAATGTTATCTCATTTGGTCCTTATAAGTAAATGCTATTATTATCCCCATTTTGCAGATGTGAAAGCTAAAGTAAAAAGAGATTAAATGACTTGCCCAGGATCACACAGTTAATAAGTGTCCAAGTTTGCATTTGAACTCAGGTCTTTCTCCAGATTAGTACTCTATCAGCTATGGCATTCAGCAACTGATTCACTTGATTTTACAAAAGTAAATCATCTGTAAATTCCCCTAGTCATTTCTTGCAATCACCCACATTCCTTAAAAGTCCATAACTTTTTTCTGATTTACCCATATTAGAAGTTGCTCCCTGGAAAATAGAATAGTAAAAGGTTGAGCTTGAAGCTTTTTTTTTTTTTTAAATCACTTTCTCTAATTTCTAATCATGCTTACTTCTATTATCCTATTTATAGCCCTCAGTTCCAAAGGGTTCAAGGTATTCTCCAAAGACACGTCTGGATCAGAAAGTATACTTTTCTCTTGTAGCCTAGTAGTCCCAAATCCCATTAACATTTTACTTCTTTACCTTAGTAATCAACAAATCAATTAAATGAGTCAGTGCATATTTAAAAAAAAAAAACAACAACAACAACAATTTAAATCTCATTTGCTTCTACCTCTAACTTCCTGATGTTTAAAAACAACTGTGTTCATTGTTTTGCTTTGGCAGGTCAGTTTTTCCATTGATAACAAGGAGTGCCAACTAGTACTTTTGGCATTTGTGGTGCCAATTTCTTCCACAATGGCCTCAATAATCCCAATGGATTGAAGGTAACTTTCTTTTTGTTCCAAAAGGGGAGTCTTCTATATTTATGGAATGACTGATATATATATATATATATATACATACACATACACACACATATATGTATATGTATATATATATACATATATATATATATTATAATTTTAAATTTTTTTTTTTTTTTGCTGAGACAATTGGGGTTCAATGACTTGCTCAGGGTCACACAGTTAGGAAATATTAAGTGTCTGAGGCCAGATTTGAAGTCAGATCCTCCTGACTTCAGGGCCAGCACTCTATCCACTACACCATCTAGCTGCCCCTTTTCCATATATATATATATATATATGGAAAAAATATATATATATATTGCTGAGGCAATTGAGGTTAAGTGACTTGCCCAGGGTCACACAGCTAGGGAATGTTAAGTGTCTGAGATCAGATTTGAACTCAGGTCCTCCTGACTTCAGAGCTGGTGCTCTATCCACTGTGCCATCTACTTGCCCCCCCTTTTCCATATATTTTAATCAAAGTTTTTGCCACTGTGAAAAAACCAAAGCCAATATTTCCAACCAGCCCATTACTTAGTCCTTAGCTTTCTTCCATTAAAAAAAAAAATGGAATTGAACATGTTCCTCACTTAAAGAATTAATTTAAACAGAAGCCATTGTAAAGCTCAAACCAAACAGCAACAGCAACAAGCAAGAAAAACATCAAAAAAAAAAAAAAAAAAAAGTCCCATCCCTGCTCATAAGCTAAATGTCATGGGCTAAGCCTAAAACTGACCAAGTTCATAAGGTTCAAGGTTTTTCTATGTTTAAAATGTACTAGAAACTCATTAAATCATAAACATCTAAGTAAAAGTATAGTAATGTGATAATTTTAATCTCTTCCCAGGCAATCTAGGTGGTACAGTAGATAAAAGAAAGAGTTGAATTTTGAGTTCAAATTCAAACTCTGATACTTAACCAGGTAGTGTGACAGTGGGCAAGGCATTTAACACCTACCTTCCAGGGTTGTTGTGAGAATCAAATAAGATAATGTGTATAAATGCTTAACACAGTGCTCGGACTTAAATGCTTGTCGCCTTCCTGTGTTATACAGACCTCATTCTTGGTACAGCCTAAATTAGAAGATTCTTTTAACTCAATAATTCAACAATCTGTGACTAGGGTCTTACCAATGGCCAGCAGTTCTTGGTTGGAATCAATGTGATAATTGTTTTGAGATGCTTAAGAAAAGAGAGAAAGAAACAGTTATTAATGTGAATTCTTGGGAGCCCCTTTCACCAAAGTGTCCAAGTAAAAGGCTGAAGGATAGGCAAGGGCATGATAAAAACAAATCCCAAACAAAGAACTGCTGGAATACAGAAACATGCCAAGAAAAGGACATTTTTAGCAAGCAGGTCTTACCAAAGGTTTTAGCAATAGTGATACTTTCCAAGAGGGCCATTAAGGGCACCACAACCAGTCCAGCACCCATATCCTGGGAGAAAAGAAGGAAAATGTGACTATTCCCACCAATTTGGCTCTACAGACTCAAATCTTTACAGTTTCTAATATCCTATGAGGCAGGGCTGATTCAAGTAGCTGAACAAGAGTTACCCATTAAAGAGTTCTAGTTATCTAAGAGTTCTATTATCTAAAGACAATAGAAGAGGAAACACATTTTAATTTACAGCATGATAAATCTAAGATAAAGATAAGATGAAGGGTTTTCTGATACTGAGAACTGTGAAATTCTGGAATAAGCAAAGCTTAGGGCAAAGGAATTGAGACTTTGATTTGAGATGCCAAAATATAAAGAATGCAAAAATTTAAAACATCACTTTTTTTTTTAGTAGTTTAGCATCAACTGAGCTAAGTATCAATTTGGCAAGAATAATTAGTTAAAACATGAAGCTAGCAGATGGCACAGTTTATTAAATAGCATTTATTAACACCGAAGTGTAAAAACCTATAATAATTTATTCTTCCTGCTTGAATGAATTTGAATTAATTGCTCTTATATTATTTTTCTTATTATGAATTACAAAACTGATTTGAGAGTGTGTTTATTTTCTTTTTCTCATGTGACAAAATTGAAGAATTCTGAAAGAATCACTGAGGAGGGATGTTAAGTCTTTTTTCTCTGAAGGTTTAAAAAAAAGTAGTATCCCTTTGCTACTTTCCTACTTAGAGGGAAAAGAGCCATTTCACCAGACTCTTTTTTCAGCCTGTCATTTTTCCTCAATATCTTTTTGACAAAAAGCAATGCCTCATCTCCACCTTCTTGCTAACAAGAGACTTGGACCTCCTCACCAAACAGCATTGGGATCTCCAGGGTATTCTTGCATCCACCAGAGGGCAGCAGACACAAAAGTCATAGTAGCCTGGGAAAGTCATAAATCCTACTCACCTGTACCATTTGGTTAAATGGCACAGTCCCATTGGGAGTGGTCACAGAGAAGGGAGGAAGCTGGAAGGGAGGGAGACCTTCTGCTGTTTTTCCAGTCAGAAGGAATGGCTGAGATCCCATCACCTGGAAGGAGTAGGCAATCAGGCCAGCAAATAGTATCACTAAAGCATTGCGGGCTAGAACAGAAGGGAAATAGCAGCAGTTACAAGTTTACTCTAGAAAAAAAGAGAAACAGCATACAAGGAGAGAACAAAGTCAATTTTGTTTTCCCTATGTTACTAACAAAGCTTACTGATACTTTTCCATGACAACACATACATGGATATATAACATATACATGTGCACTGTGCTCATGTACATATCACAAACCCTTGTGTGTTATGCTCATATGTGAATCTGTGATACAGCAGGAAAAGTTCTGGGTTAACAGCCCAGAGACATGAGTTCTAGCCTCAGCTCTACTACCTTTTTTTTTTTTTTCCTGAGACAACTGGGGTTAAGTGACTTGCCCAGGGTCACACAGGTAGGGAATGTTAAGTGTCTGAGACCAGATTTGAACTCAGGTCCTCCTGACTTCAGGGCTGGTGCTCTATACACTGCGCCACCTAGGTGCCCCAGCTCTACTACTTTTAAGCTGCATGACTTTAAGTAAGTTGATTTTCTTCTATGCTTCAGTTTCCTTATCTGAATAATAAATGGGGTAGATTAGACAATCTAAGGCCCCTTTCAGCTGTAACACTGTATGATGCTATAGATACTTTATGAAAACAGAAAACACTCAGAAATAAATTCCTAACCTTTTCTAGTTCACTAGTGTGTAAATATTTTTGCAAAAGTATTATCAGAAACTTGGGATGCTACAAGGCTACAATTAGAACACTGTATGCAGTCACAGCAAGATGATGTGATGATGATCAACTGTGATAGTTCATCTTAGCAATGTGGTGATTGAAGAAAATTCCAGTAGACTTGGAATGGAAAATGCTATCTGCATCCAAAGACTATGGAGACTGAATGTGGGTAAAAGCATAATATTTTCACCTTTTCATTTGTTTGTTTCTTTTTTTCTCATGGTTTTTTTCCCTTTTGGTCTGATTTTTCTTGCACAGCATGATAAATATGAAGACATGTATAAAAGTATTGCACATGCAAAGAATTAGAAAATGAGTAGATGACCATCAATTGGGGAATGGCTGAAAAAGCTGTGGTATATGAAGGCAATGGAATATTATTGTTCTATAAAAATGAACAAGGTGATTTTAGAAAGGCCTGAAAAGATTTATATGAACTGATGATGAGTGAAACAAACAGAACTAGGAATACATTGTTTACAACAACAGCAAGAATGTGCAATGATCAACTATGAAAGAGTTGATTCTTCTCAGTGGTTCAGTGACTCAAGCAATCCCAATAGACTCTGGACAGAAAGTACCACCTGCATCCAGAAAAAGAACTAAGACTGAATGTAAATTAACACAAGCTATGTTCACTTCCTTTTTTTTTTTTTTAAATTAAAGCTTTTTATTTTCAAGACATATGCATGGATAATTTATCAACACTGACCCTTGCAAAACCTTGTTTTCCAATTTTTCCTCCCCTTCCCTCCAACCTCTCCCCAGATGACAAGCAAACATATGTTAAACATGGTAAAAATATGTTAATTCCAATATATGTACACATATTTATACCATTATCTTGCTGCACAAGAAAAATCAGATCAAAAAGGAAAAAAAAAAAGAGAAAGAACATAAAATGCAAGCAAACAACAACAAAAAAGAGAGGAAATGCTATACTGTGATCCAAACTCAGTTCCCCCAGTCATCTCTCTGGGTGTAGCTTTCTTCATCACAAGATCATTGAAACTGGCCTGAATCATCTCAATACTGAAAATAGCCATGCCCATCAGAATTGATCATTGTATAATCTTGCTGTTGCCATGTTGTTCACTTTTTTATTATGTTTTCTTATCTCTCCCATGGTTTTTCCCTTTTGCTTTGATTTTTCTCTCCCAAAATGACTCAAAAAGCAATGTGTATTAAAAAATGAATTTAAGCAGGATACAAAATAAATCCACATAAATCAGCAGCATTTTTATATATTACCAACAAAGTTCAGCAGCAAGAAATACAAAAAGAAATTCCATTCCAAATAACTGTTGATAGTATAAAATATTTGGGAATCTATCTGCCAAGGAAAAGTCAGAAACTATACAAACTAAACTACAAAACACTTTCCACACAAATAAAGTCAGACCTAGTCAATTGGAAAACCATCAAGTGCTCATGCGTAGGCCGAACGAATATAATAAAAATGACGATACTACCCAGACTAATTTACTTATTTAGTGCCATACCAATCAAACTCCCAAGAAATTATTTTACAGATCTAAAAAAAAAATAGGAGCAAAGTTCATTTGGAAGAACAAAAGGTCAAGAATTTCAAGGGAATTAATGAAAAAAAAAAAAAAGGCAGATGAAAGTGGCCTTGCTGTACCAGATCTAAAACTATATTATAAAGCAGCGGTCATCAAAACCATTTGGTACTGGCTAAGAAATAGAGCAGTCGATTAGTGGCATAGGATAGGATATCAGGACAAACTAGACAATAACTTCAGCAATTTAGTGTTTGATAAACTCAAAGACCCCAGCTTTTGGGATAAGTACTCACTATTCGACAAAAACTGCTGGGAAAATTGGAAACTAGTATGAAAGAAATTAGGCTTGACCCACACCTAACACATATCAAGATAAAATCTAAATGGGTTCATGATTTAGATATAAAGAGTAATATTATAAGCAAATTAGAGGAACATAGTATAGTTTACCTCTTAGACCTGTGGAGATGGAATAAATTTATGTCCAAAGAAGATCTGGAACTCTTAATTGAACACCAGATAGATAATTTTGATTATATTAAGTTAAAAAGTTTCTGTACAAATAAAACTAATGCAGACAAAATTAGGAGGGAAGCAATAAATTGGGAAATCATCTTTACATTTAAGGGTTCTGATAAAGGCCTCATTTCTAAAATATATAGAGAACTGTCTCATATTTATTAGAATTCAAGCTACTCTCCAGTCAATAAATGGTCAAAGGACATGAACAGATTAATTTTCAGATGATGAAATTAAAACTATTTCTAGTCATATGAAAAGGTGCTCCAAATCACTATTGATCAGAGAAATGCAAATTAAGACAACTCTGAGGTGCCACTACACACCTGTCAGATTGGCTAAGATGACAGGGGAAAGATAATGATGAATGTTGAAGGGGATGTGGGAAAACTGGGACACTGAAACATTGTTGGTGGAATTGTGAACGGCTCCAACCATTCGGGAGAGCAATTTGGAACTATGCTCAAAAAGGTATGAAACTGTGCATACCCTTTGACCCAGCAATGTTTCTACTGGGCCTATATCCCAAAGAGATCTTAAAGGAGGGAAAGGGACCTACATGTGCAAGAATGTTTGTGGCAGCCCTTTTGTACTGGCTAGAAACTGGAAACTGAATGGATGCCCATCAATCAGAAAATGGCTGAATAAATTATGGTATATGAATGTTATGGAATATTATTGTTCTGTAAGAAACGACCAGCATTTTTTTTTGTAGATACGATTTTTCTTGCACAACAACGATAAGTGTGGAAATATGTATACATATATTCGATTTATCAAGTATTTTAACATAATTAACATGTAGTGGATTTCCTGTCATCTGGGGAGGGGTGGGGACTAGGGGGGGAAATTTTGTAACAGAAAGCTTTGTAAGGGTCAATGTTGAAAAATTACCCATACATATGTTTTGCAAATAAAAAGCTTTAATAAAGAAAAAAAAAGAAAAGACCGCAGGACGATTTCAGAGAGGCCTAGAGAGACTTGCATAAACTGATGCTGAGTGAAATGAGCAGAATCAGGAGATCATTATACACGGCAGCAGCAATACTATATGATGATCAATTCTGATGGACATGGCTCTCTGCAACAATGAAATGTCTCAAACCAGTTCTAATTGTTCAGTGAAGAAAGCCATATACACCCAGAGAGAGGGATGTGAAATGTGGACCACAACATAGCATTTTCATGCCCTCTATTGCTGTTTGCTTGCATTATGTTTTCGTTCTCAGATTTTTTTTTCTTATAGATCTGATTTTTCTTGTACAGAAAGATAACTGTATAAATATGTATGCATATATTCGATTTGTCAAGTATTTTAACATAATTAACATGTATTTAACTTCCTGCCATCTAGGGGAGGGGGTGGGAGGAAGGAGGGAAAAATTTGTAACAGAAAGCTTTGCAAGGGCCAATGATGAAAAATTACTCATGCATATGTTTTGCAAACAAAAAGCTTTAACAAAAAAAATTTTTTAATGAATTTTAAAAAAAGAAAAAAAGATATTGTATATGTATAACCTATATCAGATTATTTGCTGTCTTGGGGAGGGGAAAAGTAAAGAAGCAAAGGAAAATAAAACTTTGGAACACAAAATTTTACAAAAATGAATGATGAAAACTATCTTTACATGTATTTGTAAAAATAAAATACTATTGAGAAAAAAAATAGTATAATTAAGTTGTATATACTATATTACTAAATTATAATCAAATATCCTTTAGACATATTATTTCATCTTGATCTTTTAAAATTTCAATTCTTTCATAGTTTATGATGGCCATAATTATTCATACAGTCATACTTACATAAAAAATATACATACATTGGCAGTCTGTATTAAAGAGGTTTTTTCTGATGGGATGTGTGATCAAAAACATTTGAAGGTCCCTGTTTAGAGTCCATGCTGATTGCTGTGAAAACAGCAACATGGAAAAAGAGATAATAACTGCAGAGTAAATAGTTAAGGATATTTAAAAGAGGAACTATTGGTATTTGAGAGTCTCTCCCACAGTGGATTTGTAAACTTGGTCTGAAAGCAGAGGGAATAAACTAAGAGATATTGTAAGCTTGAGCAATTACAGGGTATTTGGTTTGTGGTTAAGAGTGGAATGACAAGAGAACAAGTAGTGATATCACTACTAGTCTATATCCCCCAAAAAATTAAAGAAAAAGGGAAAGGACTTTTATGTACAAAAATATTTACAGCAGGGTTTTTTGTTTTTTTGTGTGTGATGGCAAAGAATTGGATGTTGAGGGGATGTTCATCAACTGAGGGATGATTAAATAAGTTGAGGTATGTGATTGTGATGGAATACTATTTTTTTATTATAAATGATGAGCAGGGGGCAGTTAGGTGGCACAGCAAATAGAGCACTGGCCTAGAGTCAGGAGGATGTGAGTTCAAATCTCGCCTTAGACAACTGACACAAGTATCATGAAGGACTATATGACCCTAGATGATACCTCACCAAAAACAAAAAAGAATGAATGAAATGACAATGTGGACTCTTCCAGAAAAACCTTGGAAGACTAATATAAACTGATGAAAATGAAGTGAGGAGAACCAAGAAAACACCTTAGAAAATTGTACAATAATTGTAATATGCAATATTGTAAGGATGATCAACTGTGAAAGACTTTGCTACTCTGCTCACAACACAATGATTCAAGATAATTCCAAAGGACTCATGATAAGAAATTCTATTAACTTCCAGAAAAAAAAGAGATTAATTTTGAATGCAGATTAAAGTGTTTTGGTTCTTCCTCCCCCCCCTTTTTTTTTCAGCATGGCTAATATGGAAATATATTTTGTGTGACTTCACATATGCAATTGATATCACACTGCTTGCCATCTCAATGTGTGAGGGAAGGTCTGGAAGGAGAAAGAAAATATGGAACTCAGTTTTTAAAAATAAATGTCAAAAATAAATGAATAAGCAAGTAAATAAATTGATAGTCATCTAAATAAATTTTTTAAAGGGACAGTGCTACTCCTCCTTTACCCAAAAACCTCACCCTCTATATGAAAACATATATCAATACATACTAAAAATTATAAAAAACCTTTAAGTTCAGATTTTATCTTAAACAATGTCTGAACTGTGGGCTTCTGAGTTCCCTACAAGATAATGCTTTTTTTTTTTTTTTTTTGCTAAGGCAATTGGGGTTAAGTGACTTGTCCAGGGTCACACAGCTAGACAATGTTAAATGTCTGAGACCACATTTGAACTCAGGTCCTCCTGACTTTAGGGCTGGTGCTCTATCCACTGTATACCTAGCTGCCCCAAGAAAATGCTTTTTAAAGAAATTTCCCTTGAGGGGAATCATAAACCAGAAAGGCAAAGAGAATATTGAATGACCCAAAAGAGATAAGAAATTCTAAAGACAACAAAGTTAACTAAATGACTATAGAGAGATATGGCTTTTTTCTTGGCTTTATGTTCTATAAGCTCCCAGAAAGCAGAGTCATTCATCCACACCTAGAATGAAACTATATCCCTTGGAGGAACTCAATTCTATTCAGTGATGATTTTGTTTTGTAGAAGAGGGACACTAGCCACTAGACTGTCCCCATGCTTTAAGTCCATACCACAGAGACTGGAGACTAGGGACATGGGGTTCAGGAATTGGGAACAGACCATTCAGCTTTCTACCAAAGTTGAATCATACTTTAAATATACAAGGAAAGCTCACTATTTATAATCAGCCTGAAGTCAATTCTTTGGGAAAGCAAATGATCCTTTTAGAATGATTTTATTTATGTGGATATGAGAGGGCTGGATTTACCCAAAATAAGATAAGTAAGTAGTGTAAACTCCCAATTCTGAATGGTGATATTGTATCACTTAGTAGGACCATTTGTTGGAGACACTGTAAGGATCAAAAATCTAAAGTCAGAAGGAACCTTCCACATTTTACAAATGAGGAAACAGGTTCAAAAGAATGAAGCAACTTGCTAAAAGTCATAGAGCAAATAAGGAGCAGTGCTGATGTTCAACCCTCCTACATTACTCTGTAATACATATTCTGCCGGAGGGACTGGATTAGATCTCTGATCTCTAAGATTCATCAATTTTAGATAAGTCACTGATGGAAGTAGCCAACAGAATAATTCCCAGAGCAGTTGAAAATGACAATGAAAGCAAGATCAGCCTTCCTTCTCCCTTCTCCTCATCTCTATCTCCTTTCCCATTCTTCTCCCAGGGAATCCCATCAGATTACCTTTTTATCATATGCACCCTTGGGTGGAACTCAACGGAGTGACTGAGAGATAAATGGAGATAGGATACATAGAGAAATTAGGCATATAAGACTTGGATTCAAGTCTCATCTCTGCTTAATTGTGTAACATTAAAAAAAAAATCTCTAAGTATCAGAGTAGCTGTAAAAATGAAAATAATTATGTCAACTACTTCACAGGATTGTTATGAGAAAAGAGTTTATAAATTATATAGTGCTATAAAAATATGCATTTATTTATATGGCACTAATCAGGAAAAAAAAAATCCTCAACAATAGAATTTACTGTCTGCTTCATCAGAAGAGCCTAGGCAGAATGGAACCAAAAGTTACCACTTTTCTGGAGATAATATATAACAGTTAATTTCCCTTATTGTTGTTGATATTCAGTCATGTCTAACTCTTAGTGACCTCATTTAGAGTTTTCTTGGCAAAGATACAGTAATGATTTGCCATTTCCTTCAGCTTATTTTACAGACAAGGAAATGGAGTTCAGCAGGGTTAAGTGGCCAGATTTGACCTGGCACTCTAGCCACTGCATCACCTAACTGCCCAGAATTGCCCTCAATACACTTTCCTAAGTTCCTTACTACTTCTAAGTCAGTCAGTTTAGCTCCACCTTTTTGGCAAGTCCATATGATAAGACCATGGCTCTGGAATGTAAGTGGAAACTGGACCTTTTCTTTTTCCATTTGTTTTTCCCTACAGTCAAGTCCCTCACTCCATCCTCCAGGGCACTAGCTCACCTGTTGCAATGGCCCAGACTATCAGGCGGCTGAGCCGGACACAAGGCGGCACTTGCTGATGGAGGGGTGGCATCTGGTCCCTCATCATCTTCAGCAGCATCAGGAGCACTATGCAGACCAGCCCTAAGACAGCATCTCCTAGCCTGTGGGCAGAGAATCAAACTGTGAGGGCAGTGTGGGACCCCGTGTTTAGAGCAAACATAATCTCTCTACCATCTTCCTCCTCCCCACATCTAAAGCTTGTCATTCTCTTTAGTTGGAACACAACTGCTCATCTTTATTAACCCTTGCCTCCCTAACTTCATAATCTTTTTCCAAAATGGAGGTACAGTGAATAAACTGGAATGAGTGTTGAGAGCCTTGGGCTTTATCCTACCTAAGCCACCACTTGACTTAGTGACTGGATGATTTGGGTAAGTTATCCTTCCTAGGATGAGATCCCAAGGGGCTCTTTCAGCTCTACCCATGTATGGCTCTAAACCTTCTTGGATTGGCTCAATCTATCACTCATCAATACCAAAGGGCACCTTCTCAGTAGGAAGGATGCATTCTTTTTAGATTATTTTTCATCTTTAATTTTGGGCTTGCTACAGTGTTCTTCAGTTATTCTGCACATGTATGTTCTGTCTCCCCAGAATCCTTGAGGGCAGAGGCTAGCTCTTATTCCTCTTTTATCATCATCCCCCTCCTCCAATGTCCAATGCTGACCCACTCCTCCAAGTGTCTGATATTGATAATGATATCAGGGTGGCTAGATGGTACAGTGGATAGAGCACTGGGTCTTAACTCAAGAAGATCTGAATCAGACTCTTACAATCTGTGTGATCCTGGGCAAGTCACCTAATCCTGTCTGCCTCAGTTTCTTCATCTGTAAAATGAGCTAGAGAAGGAAATGGCAAACCACTCCAATATCTTTGCCAGAAAAATCCCAAACAAGGTCATACAAAATTGGATATGGCTGAACAACCACAATGGCATGACAGTGGTGATCAATCATGGGTGCTGATTGACTTCTTGATTTCTCTGTGGGCTGGAATCTAATCTGGGTCATGGCCCAAGATGGAAACGACAACAGGAAATAACTGGGAGGCAACATGTCACATAAACAGATTGGATTTGGAGTTGGAAGACTCAGAACCAAATCCCAACTCTGCCATTTACTGAGTGAGCAATCATGGATAAGTAACCTCACCCCTCTGTGCCTCAATTTCTCCATTTGTAAAGTGAAGAGGTTAGATTGGATGGTCCTTTGGTTCCTGTCTAGCTCTAGGTCTGTTATCCTCTGTGTTTCTTTTGGGGGTTAAGAACTTCTGTCCTTTCCTCCCTCCCCAGTAGACTGCAAATAAAAAGGAGGCCAGTGGCTTACCTGGTCTGCCCAACTCTGAGGAAGATATAATACACCTGAAGGAAAAACTGCTGAGGAATTTCCTGCAGACCCAGGAGATTCTGTACAAAGCCCAATGTTTTACATATTAACAAAAATAATTAATTAAATAAATGAAATGCTAATAAATTAATATTTATTGAATATTTACTATAAGTACAATAATATATAAATAATTATAAGTATGTATAAATACAAGCATAATAATGATTAATAAAATATATAAATATTAAACATCTATTCTAAGTAACTATAAGGTAATTTCAAGGATAAGGAACCAGCAGCTAAGGGGAATAAAGAAAAGACTTAATGGGAACTCAATTGAGTTAAACTATGAAGGACATTAGGGATCCTAAGGGATGAGGAAATAGTATATCCATGTAAAGGATACACGGGTGGAAGGTAGAAATGTCATTTCTAGGGAACAGCACTCTGTAGGCTAGTTTGGTTGTATTGTAGAGTCTGTGAAGGTGAGTAATATGCAGTAATATGCAGTTGGCTGAAAAGGTAGAGGAAAGTCAGGTTGTTAAGGGTTTTAATAGCCAAGTAGAGGAGTATTTGCATTTTTATTTCAGAGAAGCAGGGGAGCCCTACACTTTTGAGGGCAGAAATTAACAGAACAATAGTGCATTCTTTCACTCCCTTCTCCCACTAAGTCAGATTCTTCCTTCTCTAGGGCACACACCCCCACCTCACAGGAGAAAACAGGAGAAAGGATTGAAGGGCCAGATAATGGCACAAGCAGAGGGACCTCTATACACATGCTTAGGTGGTGTTCTGCTTCTTATCAACTGACTAGAAATCTCCAAGATAAATTAGAAAACAAAGTGTCAAACTGGCCAAAACAAAAACCCAACTGTATTAAACACGGGTGTCCTGCAGAACCTCAGAACTGGAAGGGACCTTAAGGGGTCAGCTCGTTCTTCTTTCTCCCTTCAGAACCACAGGAAATAAACTCAGTCAAATAAGACGTTTCTTGCTCCTATGAATTCCAAAAATAGTCTCTCAACTTCCTTCAGACAAGGTCTTTCTCAATGTTTATTGCAAGTTATTATTATTTTTTTAATTTTCTTAATTTCAGTAAAAAAAAACAAACAAACAAAACTGAGAGGAGGGAAAATGGCTCTAGGCCAAAATTATTTAACCTGTGCCTCCCGGTGTCTCCAACTCAGTAAGACAGAGGTTGGTGAGAACCCCCTCTTAGCTATGTCCTTATTTACTGAGGTCAAATGAAACAATGATTGTAAAATGCTTTGAGTTCCTAGAGAAAAAGATTGCTCTGACTGATAGATTTGGGGATTTACTGCCCTTCAGATACCTGGGCTTCCTATTCACCAGGTACCCCATAGAGACCACTTAACAATGGGCAGCAGTGCCATGAAAGATGATGCTCTTACCTTGATCTGGCCAAACCCAATGGTGATGGAAGCAGCAGACGTGAAGCCTTTAATAACAGGGTAGGAAATGAAATCCAACAGGAACCCTGGACAACACAAAAGAAAATCAGAGTGACACATTCTTAAATTAAGCAATTCTGGATCCCAGGAGATGTCAAAAAGTGGAGGTGTGACAAGTAGCACATTGAAAATAATGGAATTACTGTGAATTGTTTATTCTTTTTCAGGAAAAGGAGAAAGAAATGATTATAGCCAGCATCAATGTAGTTAGTTATGCTAGCTACAAAGTACTTTAAAATTTACAGTGCTTTACAAATATTTCTTCATTCTTTACTCAAACAACCCTAAAGTAGATGTTGTCATTATCTCCTTTTTGCAGATACAGAAAATAAGGTGACAGAGATTAAATGGCCTGTCCAAGATCAAATAGCTTGCAAATAAAAATGCAACATGCAGTCCAGTGACCTAGCTTGGGAGAGGCTGTTCCATTCTTTTAGAAAACATAGAATGAAAAAGGCAGAAGCTGATGAGATGGGGAGTCTTCCCAAATGGATCCAGAAAGAATTGGAAGGAAGTTCTAGGTGTCTTACCCAAGTGCAGGATCCCCATGGCTAACTGGATACAGCCAGAGAGGAAAGCTAGGAGCACAGCATAGGCCGGCTGGTGTAAGGCGTAGAAGGAAACCAGTAAAGACATGATGGCTGTAGGGCCCAGCGTCACATCCCGGGAGGTGCCCAGGAAAAAATACACAAAACATCCCATGAAGGAGGAATAGAGACCATACTGCTCGGAGAAACAGACAGGATTATGAAAAGGATAAGTGACTAAGGTTAGTGTGCCTAGATATAAGTACATTATTTGATATTTAAGCATAGTGCAAATGCGATTGTTACAATCAAGGGAACATATTTATTAAATTCCCATTGTGTGCCATCCATACACACAACCACACATACAGCACAGTACGCATGGACAGCTCCCAAGTGTCCACAAATAGATAATCTAGAATGACTGGAACTGGAGGGGAATTTCCCTTCACTAACAGTTAGGTGGGGCCTAAGAAAGTTAACAAATAGTAGGGTAGAACCTATCAGAGTTGGCGCTGGATATGGAAGGAAAGTGAATCTATCTGTGGGTATGTTGGTGCGCGTCCCTGACTTTAATCCCAAGACTCATTACTCTAAGTGATTTTGGATTTTCCATGCCTTTATTTTCCTCCTTTAAAATTAAAAAGTAGGAGTTATCTGTGTTTGTCTGTCTAACTACATATACATGGGCTTGTGAGTTCATTGATAAAGGGATCTCCAACATGAGGAGATGCTCTTTACCAGTGCAGGTTAGCATGTTCTCTATTATCTATGTCCAGGGCAATTAGTAAGAAGTTAAAATAGTAATTAGTAAGTTAATTAGCTAGACTAATTAGTGGTAGTCTAGGATAATTAGTAAGAAGTTATACCCAAAGTCATACAGTATTTATCAGAGGTGGGATTTGAATCTCTGAGGCTGCCTCTCTATATTCATTTTTAAATATATTGTTACCTAGATAGCTAGCTAATTTCATATCACTTTATAGTTATATCCAGCTTTAGAGTTTTTTACATGGTTATATACATACATGTGTGTATATATACATGTACACACATGCATATGTATATATACATGTATATATACTTACATACTATAATGATAAACATATAATGTGTCTGTAACGTGTTATACATAGTATATATACATATACTATGTATGTACATCTATAATTACTTACATTAGAGACTCTGAATTTTTTAATTTTAAATTTCCATAATTTGATTTTAATATAATTGGTTTCCCTTAAAATTCCATGTATTTTATTTTATGCATTTAAAAGCATTTTAGGTATATTTACATATAAATATAAAAGAAGGGATCCATAGACTTGACTAGATTATCAATGTGGTTCATCAACCAAAAAAAGTTAAAAATCCTTTTGCTTATGTATTTATATCATATATGCATATGTTCCATATATACACATATATTGTTTTTATATACATATACAAAAATAGATGGGCATTGTATAATTATGTGCATGTATATGTGTGTACACACATGTATTCATGTCATTGTGCATATGCAAGTATATTTATATGTCTAGGGTTACTTCTATGCATTTCTGCTCCTGTTGCTGGATAAATATGGATTAAAGGTCACAACAGAAATGGGTTGTGGAGAAGAGATGCTACAGAACTGAATGGAATGGATTATTATGGCTTGAGCTCACATATCTTACCTGGACAGGCAACCCAGCCACCTCAGCATAGGCCAGAGCCTGGGGTACAACAGTCAGCCCCACAGTGAGCCCAGCAATGCTGTCCAGTTGTAACCACTTCAGGGAGTAGTGGGGAAGCCATCCCAGTATGGGAAGCCTCTTCGGAAGTATTCCTAGGGAACAGCACCACACTCTCTCTGTCATGCTAAAGTCTGTTGATCTGACCTATGTTCTGCAGACAATAGACAGTCCTGTATAAAACAGACAAATGATCAGAGAAACTGGAACTGAAAGAACTTCCAATGGGGATCTTTATACTAGTGATCCTGAAATTCAGCAAGGCCTGTTATCCCTGCTACCTTCCTCTAGCTCCTCTGCCATCCAAATGTTCAAAAAGGCCTCTCTGGCTAAAAACAATAAGCCTCCTGGAGATGATAGCCTTTAGAGAATTAGTGTAAAAATACATGTGATAAAGCTTCATAGAAAATAGATCAAAAATTAATTGGAAATTAATAATCTAATATTAAAGAATGAGGGGATCAAACAACAAATCATAGAAACAATAATTTCATCCAAGAGAATGACAATTATGAGACAATATACCAAAACTTATAGGATACAGCCAAAGCAGTTCTTAGGGGAAATTTTCTATCTCTAGATGCTTACATGAATAAAAATAGAGAAAGAAGAGACCGATGAATTGGGCATACAACTAAAAAATCTAGAAAAAGAAGAAATTATACTCCCCCAATTAAATACCAAGTTAGAAATTCTGAAAATCAAAGGAGAGATTAATAAAACTGAAAATTAGAAAACTATTGAACTAATAAATAAAATTAAGAATTGGTTTTATGAAAAAAAATTTTAAATAGAAAAACCTTTAGTAATTTGATTGGTTAGAAAAAGGAAAGAAGAAAATCAAGTTATCAGTATAAAAATGAAAAGAGAATGCTTACCACCAATGAAAAGCAAAATTAAAGCAAAAATTAGGAGCTATTTTGCCCAAATGTATGCCAATTAATCTGACAATCTTATGTAAAATGGGTGAATATTTACAGAAATCTAGATTGCCCACATTGACAGAAGAGGAAATAAAATACTTAAATAGTCCCAACATGGGCAAATGGGTTATATCACCTCAGATGGCACTAGTAATTTACATACACACATTTACACACACCTACATGTATACATATATATGTACACATTTATACACACATACCTATACACCCATTTATGTATGTATGTATCTGGGGGCCTGACAAAGATTACCTGTATTTTTCCAGACTGAAGAGGTTGGGGTAGGGGCAAAGGCTAAGAGGAAAGCAAAAGTTATAAAGTAGGCAAACGTATCTTGTTTTGCATTATCAACTTTTTCTTTCTTTCACTGATATTTCCCCATTCAACAAGACATAATGGATACAGCAATGGACTTAAAATTAGGAAAGCCTGAGTTCAAATCCCATCTCAGTTAATTACTGGTTATGTAACCCTGGCTAAGTAATTTTCACCTCTCGGTGCCTCAGTTTCCTCATTTATAAAATGAAAGGTTGATCTCAGTGACATCTTTCCTTTAAATCACCCATTTCTCCTACATAAAAGATAAGTACTAGAAGAAAACTGAAGATCTGAGTCCCTACTCATTCTCCCTAATCCCCTGATATCCTGCATATGAGATTTGCCTTTGGAAAATCATCCTACCTCCCCATTCAATCACCTCCTATATACTTTAGCTTCCTGACTGACTTTCCCTAGTACCATACATCCATTAATATGACACTGGGATCAGAACCATAGTTTTTGAGCTGGAAGGAGTCTTAAAGGCCAATTAGTCAAACATCCTATTTTACAAATGAGCCCCAAAGCCACAGAGATAGTTAAGTGATTGGTGTGCCAGGATTTGATCTGGAATAATGTGATATAACAAACTTTAGATTTGGTTTCAGGAGGAAAGCCATTTATCTTGTTGATCCAAATAGAGACCAAACCTTTCCACCTAAATTTGGCTTATATAAAACCTGAGAAGGGTTTCAGTTTTATTTTTCAGGGCAAATATACATCAATATATCCATCCATTTAATCATCCATACATATATTTTTCTTTGTTGGACCTGTGATTTTATAGATATAGGGAACATCTCTTTGGAAGAGCACTCCATGAATGTAGACCACCAAATAATTCCTGGAACTCTGAGAGGTTAAGTGCTTTGTCCAAGGTCACATAGTCTGTGTGAAAGTGGGGAGTAAACCCAGTTTTCTGACTGGTCAGGTCTTCAACCACATACCACACTACTTTATATATATATATATATATATATGTATGTATGGCCCTGTGATGTGTGTGTGTATGCATGTATGTCTATATGGATGGATGGCAGTTAGATAGTGCCATAGTGCACAGACTACCAGGTTTAGAGGCAGGAAGATTCATTTTCCAGTTCGAATCTGGCCTCAGATACTTACTAGCTAAGTCACCCTGGACAGGTCGCTTAACTTTGTTTCAGTTTCCTTATCTGAAAAATGGCAAACCATTCCAGTTTTCTGTGTCAAGAAAATCCCAAATAGGGCCCTTTCATGACTGAAATGATTGTTTGGATATGTGTATGAATGGATGGAGGGTAGATAGATGAATGGATATATGGATGGATAGATGGATATAACAGGAATGAATAAATGTTATACTGGGTATGTCCAGACACACCCTGCTTCCAAAAATTTGGCATTTTGTTTTGTTTGTTTATATTTTTAAAGTAAGGGACAGGGACTGGACCTATGATTTTATTAGTATGTTAGATTCCTGGATAGAGAAATTTATACTACCAAAATGCTCTGCATGTCCTCGGAAATTTACAGCCTCAGAGAGATAGAATGTTAAGTAATCTGCCAAAGGTCACTCAGGCTGTATGAGTCTTGAATTCAGGTCTTCCTGGCTCTGAAGCCGGTGTTTTTAATGTTTTTCCATACCACACTGCTTCTTTTAAAAGTTCAATTTCTGGGGCAGCTAGATGGTGCAGTGGATAGAGCACCAGCCCTGAAGTCAGGAGGACCTGAGTTCAAATTTGACCTCAGACACCTCCTAGCTGTGTGACCTTGGGCAAGTCACTTAACCCCAATTACCTCAGCAAAGAAAAAAAAGAGTTAAGTTTACTTATTTTTTAAAGTTAAATTTGCTTACATTAGTTTGATAAATACAAATTATATCTTTTATGGCTGAGAGTTAAATAAATGTTTACCTTAAAAAAATTAAATTCCCTAATGAAATGTGTTTGCATAAATACACACAAACATTGTGGTTTTTCCTTCATTCTCAAAGAAGACCAACATATCAGGAAGGTGATGCCATGACTTGCAAGTGAATTGGATTTAATTGAGGCAGGGCTGTGCAAGGTCACCTGCCTCCCTTCCCTTCCAGAGCATCGGGTCCAGTACAGATCAAGATGGCTGGGGATGGCCCTGGATGCAGTAGGAGACTTTGACCTTTCTAAACTAAGATCTTTTAACAGAAGCCACACTCATTCAGAGATTAAGCCTAGACAGCCGGGGCATCTAGATGGCGCAGTGGATAGAGCACCGATGCTAAAGTCGGAAGGACCTGAGTTTAAATCAGCCCTCAGACACTTAACTGTGTCACACACAGACACACCTAGCTGTGTGACCCTGGGTTAGTCACTTAACCCCAATTGCCTCAGGGGGAAAAAGCCCAAGTAGCAATTGAAGCCAAGAATGGCCTCTAACACCAAGTTAAAAAAAAAAAAAAGTAAATAAACATCTGGGAGGAGAAAATCCTCGTGGTTTCTGAATAACAGAACTGATTGCTATTTACCTTCACTGAATCAATCAAAAAAAAAAAAATAAGTGTATACAGACATATAGTGATGTATATATATGAAGTATATCCACAACCACTGAAGATATACAATAACTGCAACTTAGAGCTTCGAATATGAATATGTGAATTCACAGGGTAAATCCATCAATGGACTTTGTACTGTTACCCAAGCTTCCAGCCAAGAGTCCCTAGCCAAGCGTGGAGAGAATTTCCTTGCCCTCCAGCCCAGGAGCCCCAGGTGCTCGCACTCTTGAGCTGCTCAGGAAGGTGCACTTCACTTTTTAGAGTTACCAGAACAACCCATAATAATAACATAGCACTTGAGAACTGGCCGCACATTATCCCATATGATCCCGAAAACAAATCCTACAAGCTATTAGCATCCTTATTTTATAGGCAGGGTCCAGGAGGTTTAGTGGCCGCGATCACACTGCGACACACTATCAGTCAGAAGACCAAGCTATGACTTTCTGTCTCCATGTCCACAGGTGGGGGAAAGCGGCTTTTGAGAATAGACTCTTACTGGGCCCCTCCGGGTCCACGTCCCATTTCCCTGGAGTTGCCAGAACCCAGGTCCTCAAAACTGTTTCTGTGCCGTCCCCACTTCTCTGCCAAGTCCCTTGTGCCCCCTCCCGCAGGATCGGGGACTGCCAAGGTAAGGGACTCACCTTGCGCCCCCGACCCGGCCCGTCTCAGTCCTCCGAGGAGTAGAGCTCCGGGGAACAGAAGGGGGGGAAGAGAAGTGCCAGTACTGGACTGCACGCCTCTGGCCCTGCTCATGTGATCGCGGGAGGAGGAGGAGCTGGGCCAGGAGACAGAACTCACTCCCCTCGCCCCAGGCTAGCGGGCCGTGCCGTCATGCCCGGGTCCCAGCTTTTCTGCTATGTCTCGCTCTTAGCTCTCGGAGTGTGCCTGGGGCTGCCACAAAACCACCGGAACGTATTGCTTCTCCTGGGTGAGTAGCAGTCTGGCTGCCGACTGACCCTGCCTCAGGGCAAATCTGGCCTTGCCAGGGATGCCTTGGGCATCCCTTCGCTACCCAGGCAGGGGCAGGGCACGCCTTCTTCTCGGGGTCACCTCCAGTATCGGGCCTGCGGCGCAACCCCGGAAGCGTGCCATCCCTGCAGCCACACTGGGGCCCGACCCGATTCCCCGGTAATCTCGCGGCGCAAGACCCCTCCCCTTTCCCCTCTGCTGCAAGTAGTCCCCTCAAGATCCTTAATGACTGCTTGGAATGCAGCAGTCACAGACTCCATTTCCTTCACATCCGGGGCCTCCCACTAAGAGCCCGGTGGCTACTTCACCTCCCATCTCCTCTCGCTTTCTTCCTCCTATTCCAGGGCCCATTTGAGCCTCAATATCAGGCTCTGACCTCCCCCGGACCGCCTCCCCTTCCCCCCTTCTCTCCTCTTTGTTGTCTTCACCGTCTCACGCCTACAATAAGCAGCTTCCTGGCTCTAAACCCGCTCCGGACCACACGGAGTTCAGGGTGGAGAGGGACTCCGGACTCACCCTCCAGCCCCACTCATTCTACCCGACCTGAACCCTCCAGTTAGGTGGATAAAGAGGGAGCCCTTGTTCCTTACAGCCTTCTCCCTTCCTGGGTTCTGGCCTCTGATAGCAGAACAGTGACATGGAGATCCCTGAGTTAGGCGGAGAGACTAGTCCAAAGGCGTGCACACACGCCCCTCCCTCTCCATTGAAAATCTGAAATTTTACCCAGGATCTGTTTTTTTCCGAGACTTCCTGTTTGGTGGTTAGGGCTCTGCCCTTGTGATAGATGAAACCACAAAACAGCTTATTTCTGGGCCTGGCCTCCTGCCACTCCGTCCTCGTTCCCACTGTGAAATCAGTGTCACAAATTCATATTTCTAAGCCTCCAAGAGACTTTTCCGTTCCCTGCAAAACAAACAGCTCTTCCCCACCTCCTTAGTCTTTTCAACAGTGGTTCTTATAAACCGCTGTGGTATCTGTGTCCCAAATCCTTGCCATGATCACATGGATCTCAGAACCTGGGGGGAGGGGTGGGTTGGGGGGGGGGGTGGAAGGCACAAACCATCCATTAAACTGTCACAACTTGGGAGAGACGCGTTCCCTCCTCCCTCATTTTCACCCAGGACAGGAAAGCCAGCTGTAGAGAAAAACTGATTGCCATTCTTCCAAAAATCCTAGAATAGACCCATCTGTTCACAGCACACCCTATTCCTACCCCAGCTTCAACAGCTCCGCCAGGGTACATATGACATTTATTCATTTATTTAACCCTTTAAGGTTTACAAAGGATTTTCCTTAGAGTACTCCCATGAGATAGGAAGTGCAAGAATTACCTCCATTTTGCATTTGAGGAAATCCAAAACTCAAAAAGATTGTGTCTTGATCAAAAGAATAGCCGTTAGTAGTAAATGGCAGTGCTGAGGCTCATTAAGTAGATGTATAGATGACAAAGGAAATGAGACTTAATGGCTTCAACAGAGCAACAAGGCCCAGTGCCCATAATAATAATCACAATAAACCAAATATTTATTTATTTATTATTAATACATAATACTAATTTATATCTAATATAACATGAATATAATAATTATTATATTAGGAATAAAGTATTTAATGAAATCATTGAAATTATTATAACTGACATTTGTGTATCATTTTTTAAAGTTTGCAATGTTTTTTACATACATTATCTCATTTGAGCCTTCCAACAGCTCTGTGAGATAAATACTGTAGATATTAATCCTATTTTACAGATGAGGAAACTGTAAGACTTTCTCTCTCTCTCTTAAGGCTGAGAAAGATGAAATGGCCTGTCAAGAATAACACAATTAACTAAATAAGAGCTGTTAGTGGGATTAGAACCCAATTTTCCTGATTTCTAGTCTACTGTGCTGTCCATTGGATGAGCCAGGCTTATCACTGCCCCTGGGAGTGTTCATCTAATTTCTGGTTCCTCCGTTCAGAGTCCCTCTATTGCACAGAATTTCCCCATACCCCAAATGTGAGTTTCTCCTCCACCGCCCTCCACTGCACCTCAAAGCCTTAGCCCTAGCCTTACTTAGCACTCCTCCAGGTGCAATTCACCAGGATACCAAAAGCCAGCATCCCTAAGCTCCATAGTGAATCCTCCTGCATGGCTTTATTCCTCTCAAATCCCTCAGCTCACAGTGCCTTCCCCTCCCATTGGCAGCGGATGATGGAGGCTTTGAGAGCGGTACATACAACAACAGTGCAATCTCCACTCCACACCTGGATGCCTTGGCAAAAAGGAGCCTGATCTTCCATAATGCCTTCACCTCAGTCAGTAGCTGCTCTCCAAGTCGTGCTAGCCTGCTGACTGGCTTGCCACAGGTAAACAAATACCCATGCTGAGGGGTGGAGAGGGAAGGAGGAGGAGAATGAGAACAATCCATGGAAGAATTCCTTGAGTAGGGTGCACTTTTAGGATTATGAACTTGTATCTTGGAGTGGAGAGGCCATTCTTCCCCCTTTCACCAAAAACCCCCCAAAAAACCCACTAATAGTACTGTCTACTTCAATAGGGCCATGCCCTGCTAATAGAGCCTAGGAATCTCCCTCTTTCATCTTCCTCGTGCATTTTTCATCAGAACTGCTTCATTGTAAGTTACTTTCTTTATAATTGTGAACAAAAAACTGTCAAATACAGAAAAGTTTTACGTCTTGGTCATTGCCATCTGGGGAGACAGGATTAAAGAGATTTGTTAATAGCATTGCTTCCATGCTAATATCATGGAAGTCTTTTGGACCAGGACAGAAGAGATCAGAGGGGAGAGGAGGAAGGAAAAGTACAAAGATAGAGCCTTCATATGCACTGGCAAACAGTTCTAAATTGGTTAACTAGGAAGAGGGATGCTGTACTTTATCTGTGTGATGGGGACAGCCTGGTTGAGAGTCTTGGCTCATGGTAGCTTTCCTTACAGCATCAGAATGGGATGTACGGCTTACACCAGAATGACCATCATTTCAACTCCTTTGACAAGGTGCAAAGTCTGCCTCTGCTTCTCAGCCAGGCTAAAATCCGAACAGGTTAGGAGCTTGGGTGGGAATGGGGGAAGAAGTGGCTACTTTCTGTTTCCCATAATTCTTGAGATTCCTCCCACTTTACAGAAGGAGAGACTGAGGACCAAGGGGGTTAAAGCATTATCCAAGGTCACACAGAGAATTGACTCGGCTTCCAGTTACCAAAGTCCGGTTCTATGAATACCTTTTGTTTAGGCCTGGACTTGTGACTTCATTGGTTTTTAGAACTCTTAGGGAAGAAATTCCCTTTGGCAAGGTAAATTAGCACCTGTGTTTTCAGCCTATGATGTCAGACAGTTACCTGGGACTCTGAGAGATTTATTGACTTATCATAGGATGACACAACCAGTTTGCCTCAGAAGTGTGACTTGAAGTTCTCTTCTGTCCATTACACTGAACTGCCTGCCAAAGAAAACAGAGAACCATAGAATTTCAATTTTGGAATCAACCTTAATAGATATTTAGGCCTAATCATATTTAAATAGGACACTCCTTTATAAAATCCTCCATAAGTGATCATTTAGTTTCTATTTGAAGGCCTCTAGGTATAGAGACCTTGCTTCTGATTCAAAGTGAAATCTGGAAAGGAATGAGACATGGGAGACATAGGTGCCCTCCTTAAATGGACATTCTGAAAGGATCCAGCCAGTCAGTTCCAGTGTATACCTTGGAGAGGAATGAGTAGGGCCTCTGAGTTCCTTCCTAACCCTCAGATGTGGGAATTCTAGGACTGGATAAAGCTTCAGAAAAGATTTCTAGGTAATGGTAGAAGAGGTCTAGGGTATAACCTGGAGAAAAATGAATATGGTTTCTGGGGTCCTTTCTAGCTCTTAAATCTACAATCTTACAATATCCTTGACTTTATTATTATATGATTTCCTGGCCCCTCACTGATCTGATCACCCTCTTCTGGACTATTGTTCAGTCATGTCTGACTCTTCGTGACCCCATTTGGGGTATTTTGGACAAAGATACAGGAGTGGTTTGCCATTTCCTTCTCTAATCCATTTTATAAATGAGGAACTGATGCAGAAAGGGTTAAGTGACTTGCTCAGGAATACACAGCTAATAAATGTCTGAGGCCAGATTTGAACTTAGGAAGATGAGTTTTCCTGACTCCCAGTCTGGACCTGCATTCACTGTGCCATCTTGCTGCCCCTCCTCTGATTATTAATATTCTTATTAATATTCCAGCTTATTATTATTCTGATTATTAATATTCTTTCTAAAATGTGGTACCCAGAACTGAACTTAGTTTTCTAGATATGGTACAAACAGGGCAGAATGCAGAAGAACTGTCCCTTCCTTCATTTGTGATCTTAACATGTCTAAAGTCACATTAGGCTTTTGGCAGACAATCTCCAATGTCTCTGATTACTGTTCCTCTGTGTCCATAGAGAAAACAATACATATGGCACAGTAGCAGTAATTAGAAGGCAACAAGTATAATGGAAAAGAGAGGTCACATGGATCATGGGATCATAGGTCTAAAGTTGGAAAGGATCTCAGAAATGATCTCTGAGAAATGATCCCAGAAATGAATGAGAAAATACAACTTCCTCACTTTTTAGGTAAGGAAACTGAGGCGCTCCAGATTCTCCATTTTTCTTTCTCCTAACTATCAGCTTGTTGGGCTATTCTTTCTAGGTATCATTGGGAAGAAGCATGTTGGGCCAGGGCCAGTATATCCGTTTGACTTTGCCTACACAGAAGAAAATGGCTCCATTCTCCAGGTGGGGAGAAACATCACCCGCATAAAGCTTCTGGTCCGAAAATTCCTGGAGACCCAGGATGACAGGTGGGAGCCTTTGTCCCTCCACTTTCAGTCCCCAGACTCTGAGGCCTTCCAGGGATTAATATCCTAGCTTGTCTCTCCAGAACTTTCATTGAGATTAATTCGTATATATCTGTATTACTAGATTACTTCTGCTTGGAATTTGGATGATGGAGAGGAGGCATGTGCAAGCACACACTGTGTTGCCATGCCCAAGTGCTTATGTTTAGGCATTTCTTTGTGTCTGGAAAGTTTCTATTCCTAATCTATGTCCAGTCAATGGTTTTGCCTCCTGAAAAGTCCAATTCAAATGCTCTCTCTTCCCAAAAGTTTTTCTTGATTTTCCCCAGTAGGTGACACTTTGGTCCCCTAATTTAATATGGAACTTTGCTTTGTAACCCATTAATCAATAAGCATTTATTTCTGTTTTCCTCCCTCCTCTCTTTGTCCAGTGTTTAGCATAATTCCTGGCACATACTAAGTGCTTACTAAATGCTTATTGACTTGACTAATGCATTTTTTTATTTTTTAATGCATTTATTATATATTGTTTTGTAATCTACATATTAGTATGTTGTCTGAATTCCCTCTTGGACTGCATACAATTAATAAGCCAAGCAGAAATTTGTCTAAATTTTAAGTCTTCCCTAGCACTTACCACAATAACTTGAACCAGGATGATAATGGTGGAAATATGTGTGGAAGAATTGTACATGTTTAACATATTGTATTACTTGCCATCAAGGGGAGGGAGTGGGGGGGAAGAGAAGGAAAAAAAATTTGGAACACAAGGTTTTGCAAAGATGAATGTTGAAAATTATCTGTTCATGTGTTTTGAAAATAAAAAGCTTTAATCAAAAAAAAGGAGAAAAAAGAAAGAAAAACAATAACACATATATGAAATGTTAAATATTGTATTGTATTATATAAGGTCCCAGTTTAAAACTGGAGCATAGGGAGACCCTAGCACTGGAGAAAATCAAGAATGTTGAGTAGAGAGGAGTCAACAGTGCTATGAACAGGACCCAAGCTGGCATAATAGAGCCATTTAGGTTAATAGGCAGGAATATTGACATGGCCTTGTCCTGGCTGTAGTTTTGATTTATTCCCTCTTCTTCTCAGGCCTTTCTTCCTCTATGTTGCTTTCCACGATCCTCACCGATGTGGACATTCTCAGCCAATGTATGGACCCTTCTGTGAGAAGTTTGGCAATGGAGAGAGTGGGATGGGGTGGATCCCTGACTGGGTGCCCCAAACTTATGCCCCAGAGGATGTAAAGGTAATGTAGGTCCTCCTCTATCTCAACTCCTTTTACCTCTAGGCGTTCCACTGGATTCATTCCTCTTTGTGAGCCTGCAGCTCCAAACATGTCTTGTGAAGCACACAAGAACGGGAATTTGGACCTAAGGGCCAAGTTGACTCTTGCCTCCTGGGTCTATACTGTTGTTAATGGTGAAAAAACAAAACAAAACAAAATAAAAGGAATAAGGAAATAGGATGGTTTATTCATATAAGACAATAAATTTTCAGACCAATGTGCATAAAAAATTATAAAATCATGGGATTTCAGAATTGGAAGGAACTTTACAGGTGATCTGGTTCAATCCATATCTGAATACGAGTCCCCCACAACATCCTGATCAGTGTAGATTTTCTAGAAAGGTTCAGTTGCTCCTGTTCCTTCTGCTTGCAGCAGCCTTTTAGACTTTAGTCTATATTTCCTCCAGTTCTCCCCATTCTATCTATGACCCATCACCTACTTGTGTTCTCTAGGTCCCTTACTTCATCCCGGACACCCCAGCAGCCCGAGCTGACTTGGCTGCTCAGTACACCACCATTGGCCGAATGGACCAAGGTATGGGGAGGAACAGGGCCTGGGAGCCTAACCTGGCTCTCTGCTTTGTCTCAGACAGGGAAGGGTTACTCCCCAAATCATCTAGGTCCAGCCATTCCCTACCAGTGCAACTGTAGCCTAGCTCAGACAGAGAGTCAGTCACCATCATGGATTGAGTTCTCCATCTATATAAACCTCTGTACTAGGCCCTGCCAGGGCAGGATCCAGAAAGAAAATAATAATAATAAAATAAAATACAAAACATGATTGCCTGCCCTAGGAAGTTCTCATTCTCATGATGATGTCAGAACCAAAATTATAACTAGGATGAGGTGACTCTAGCTTTCCCCTAAGATAGGAAATTTTAAAAGGGGGTGGAGCTTCTTCTAAGGAAAAAGGTTAGAGCATGGCAGCTGGTTAGAAGAAGCTGGGGGACATGCTCCACTCTTTAATCAGGTTTCTCAGCTGAGGGGTAAAACAGGGAAGAGACCTTAACAGGTGGGACCTGAAAGTTAGTCTAGCTTAGGAAAAGGATAGGAAATCTGGCAAGTTGGTCCCTTTAATATGAACAGGATTGATGCTCCAGAACAGAACATTTTGCCACTCCAAGGGAGAGGGCAGTGTGAGGAAGTGAAGCAGGACCCTACCCAAAATTCACCTTTAGGTAAGATAAGGGAAACATTAACTCAGCTCCAGCTACAAGGCCTTTCTTCCTTAAAGATGCCTCCATCTCCCTTTTCTTAGACATTTTACCTTCCCCTCTGAAGCTTTTTGAACCTAAGAAGCTCAAATTTTCAAAGAGAAGAATCTGATGGGACATTTTGAATAACTAAGAGACCACCCCTCTTTATTCAGTGATTGTACAGGGACTACTGCTCTCAAAGGGGTAGTCCTCCTGTTGTCTCAAAGGATAACAGATTTCGACACCTTAACTGAAAGAATACTGACTTAGGAGTCAGGTTTTAGCACCTACTCTTACAATTTTCTTGTTTAGCTATTTCAGTTGCCCCATACTCTCTGTGATCCTATTTGGAATTTTCTTGGCAGAGATAGTGAAGTCTGGCTTCTCTGGCTCATTTTATAGATGAGGAAATTGAGGCAAACAGGGTTAAGTGATTTGCTCAAGGTCACACAGTATTAAATGTCTGAAGCTGAATTTGAACTCAAGTCTTTTTGATCAAATGCTCTGTTCTCATCTAGCTTCCCTATTCTGATCATTATTCTGGACCTTTATTTCCTCTTCTCTAAAATGAGGGAGCACTGAAGAAATAAATGACTGTCCTTAAGACCTTGTTATCAAAAATAATTAGTTTATTTTGAAAGTTATCCATTGACTCAGTGCTTTTTGTGTCACTGGATCCAGGGGAAGCTGTTAGTGATGCACTCCTCAGGGGCAAAAATTGCCTGTTGTGGCTCCAGTAAGGGCAGATGTTTTGACCAGCGTTAGCAAATATTGACTCTTGGATACATGCATTTTTTAGCTCCTTCCTTGTGTTCCACTGCCAGAGGTAACTCATTGTTGATAAGGTAACATCCTTATCATCTGAGCCAAGGTTAGAAGTGCAATTCTGAAAGCACCCAAACACATTGGGAAGGAGCCAAAGTGTATTGATGCTGAAAGCAGTGAGTCCACAGTGCTATTTTGGTACGCATATCCTGGGATGGGGGTGATGGAAGGAAAAAAAATAAAGCCATATCATTTAGCCCCAAAGTCTGGCCCTTTGAGCACTCACAAAATACAAATCCAAAGTAATAGAGAATCTGGTTTTACAGGGAGATAAACAAAAATGCCAAAATAAGGCCAGAGTAATGAACCAAAGCTTGTAATGACAATCATGGAAGGCTTCCTGAAAGACATGGATTTTATTTTATTTTTTTGTGTGTGCCTTTTTTTTTTAAAGAGCTTTCTAATTCTTCTAAATATGTGCAAAAATAGCTTTCAACATTCACCTTTGTAAAAACCTTCCTCCCTCCCTCTATCCCCTTTCCCTAGACAACAAGCAATCCAATATATATTAAACATTTAAATTTTTTAAACATTTTTCTATTCATCATGTTGTGCAAGAAAATCAGATCAAAAGGGAAAACAAACATGAGAAAGGAAAAAAAAAAAAACAAGCAAACAAACAACAACAAAAAAAGTGAAAATACTATGCTTTAATCCACGTTCAGTCTCCATAGTTCTCCCTCTCAATGTTATTTGCTCACTTGATGTGGATAGCTCTCTCCATCACCAGTCTGTTGGAATTGCCCTAAATCACCTCATTGTTGAAAAGAGACAATTCCATCACAGTTGATCATCACATAATCTTGTTGCTGGGTACAATGTTCTTTTGGTTCTGTTCACTTTACTCAGCATCGTGCCCATGTAAGTCTCACCAGGCTTCTCTGAAATCAGCCTACTCTACATCACATTCATATACCATAACTTATTCATCTATTCCCCAGTCTCCACTCAATTTCCAGTTCCTTGCCACCACAAAAAGGGCTGCTACAAACATTTTTGCATTTGTGGATCCTTTTTCCTTTTTTAATGATCTCTTTGGGGTACAGACCCAGTAGAGACACTACTGATCAAAGAGTATTCACAGTAGCTCTTTGAGTATACTTCCAAATTACTAAGAGAGAGATTTTAAAAGAGTAAAAAGGTCTGAATTAAAAGAAAGCATTAGAGAGGACACTTTAGGAGAGTAATACTGTTGATAGTGGCTCATTCTTGACTTTCCCTACAGGGATTGGACTGGTACTGGAGGAACTGAATGCAGCTGGAGTCTTGAATGACACCTTGGTGATCTTCACTTCAGACAATGGTATCCCTTTTCCTAGTGGCAGGACCAACCTATACTGGTCAGGTATAGCAGAGCCTATGTTGGTATCTTCTCCAGAGCACCGAGACCGCTGGGGCCAGATCAGCGAGACCTATGTTAGTCTCTTGGGTAAGGCTACATTTGACTTCTCTCCATCTACCTCTTTGTTGCAAAAGAATCCAAATCCATACACTCATCTTTAGGTATATCTTGAGATGCCTTTTAGTTTTATAATAGTTGAGAAAACTGGGACTGGTCAAAAAATTTTGTATTACATCATGATGAAGAAAGGAAAATAAAATTCTACTTGCCTGATTTCCTTTTAAGCAGAAAAGGGCAGTCCCTGTCTCTTCTCAGTGCTTCTGGCTAAGAGATATTCTCCTCATCAGTAAAGCAAGAAATGCTTCTTAAGAACCATCTATGTCCCGGGCAATGTGTTCAGAGAATAGAACTCCTCTCTGTGACTTCTTGGCTCACACCCAACTGTCACCCAAGAGATTTTTTTTTTAGTCTGAAGAAAAAGTAGCATTACAAGTGAACAAAGAGATAAACTGTAGCATGGAGTTCTAGATAAGACAGAAGGGATAACTTCCTTACAGTGAAAATTATTGAGCACCAGGGTTGGTTCTGAGAAACTAGAATCTCATAGAATCCTGGTTTAAAAATTGGAATAGCCCTAAAAGGTAATATATAATCCTACTCCTTCCCCAAGATAGAAAAAAATCCGATATAGGTTATCTGGTAGAATTTTAATTCAATGTTACATGAAAGTAGAGGGTTGCTCTTGGTAACTTATGAGGTCTTTGCTAGAGTGAATTCACAGAATCGTAGTTTAAAATTGGAACAGCCCTAAAAGGTAATATAATATACTCCTTTATTACAGAGATGAGGAAATTGAAACCTGGAAGAGTTAAGAATCTTATCTAAGCAATTCCAATAGACTTGGGATAAAAAATGCCATCCATATCCAGAGAGAGAATTCTGTAGACTGAATGTGGATTGAAACAATAGTATTTTCACCTTTTTTTTTACTTTTTCTTTTTTGTGGTTTTCTTCCTTTTGGTCTGATTGTTCTTGTACAACATGATAAATATGGAAATATGTTTAAAAGGATTGTACATATATAAACCTATATCAAATTATTTGCTATCTTGGAGAGGGTGGAGGTAAGGGAGGAAGGAGAAAAATTTAGAACACAAATGTTGAATGTTGAAAATTATCTTTACATGTATTTGGAAAAATAAAATAGTATTGAGAAAAAAAAAATCTTATCTAAAGTCCCTCAGTCAATAAATAGTCTTTTGACTTCAAATCCAATGTCTGGACATTGTTACCTATGGTTCCTTTCCAGAGGTAGCATTGGTTTGAAAAGATCTGGATTGTAATTTCTATTTTGTGACCTCAGAGAAAAGAGTGACTTCTTTTCCTCATTATTAAATTGGGGAGGGGGAGAAGTTGTTAAAAATAAATGACACATTTCAGGATTTGTGAAGCTCTTTCTAGGCATCAACTCATTGGATTCTCAGAAGAGAAATATAGGAAAATTGAGTAAGGCCATGACACTTGTCCTGGATAACACATCTAATAAGTGACGAAGGAGCATGATTCTAATGACTCCAACCCTAGCATTCTGTTGTTACTCTTCTGTAACCTACTTACTGGGGTTGTAGTGAGAATCAATCCCCAAAATAAAATGTATATTATATAAATATATATAAAGTATATATTTTAAGTAAATAAATTATATAAATATATAAAGGATATAAAATGCTTTGTAACCATGAAAGTTTGTGCAAATGTCAATGAATATCATTATCGTTTTGAAGATCTCATGCCCACCATCTTGGATTGGTTCTCCATACCGTACCCCAGCTATAGCATCTTTGGTACCAAGGAAGTTCACCTCACTGGCCGTTCTCTCTTGCCTGCACTCCTGTCAGAGCCAGCCTGGGCCACAGTCTTCAGTAGCCAGAGTCACCACGAAGTCACAATGTACTACCCCATGCGCTCTGTTCTCCATCAGAATTTCCATCTAGTGCACAACCTCAACTTCAAGATGCCCTTCCCAATTGACCAGGATTTCTACGTTTCCCCCACCTTCCAGGACCTGCTGAATCGCACCAGGTCTGGCCAGCATACAAACTGGTATAAGGAACTCCATCGCTATTATTACCGAGATCGATGGGAACTCTATGACAGGAAACAAGACCCTTGGGAGACCCAGAACTTAGCCACTGACCCCACCTATACGGAGGTGCTAGAAATGCTGAAGGCCCAGCTGACCAAGTGGCAGTGGGAGACAAATGACCCCTGGGTGTGTGCTCCAGATGGTGTCTTGGAAGAGAAGCTCTCTCCTCAGTGTCAGCCTCTCCATAACGAGCTATGAGCCTTTCCATGGAGAAAAACACTTATCTTCTCTAAACTTGGCTTGCCTTGCTGAAAACTGAGTCTTTTTGTCCTGAAAGAATATGTCCTGCTAAATCCTCATTCCTAGATCTCTGACTGGGCATTATTGTAGGGTCAGGCAAGCAAGGTGCACTGCACTGACCCTCCAGGTATCACCCCAGGAATATGGTCTGGGCACCACTGCCAATGTGCCTGACTTGTGGGTGAGGATGAGGATGTTAATCGAAACCCTAAAAGGCAGCAGAGTTACTAAAAGTCTTGGTGAAAGTCAGATTATAGGTCCAAAAGGTCCAGTTTTTTTTCCTGTGGTTCTTGCTCTAAAAGTTTGGAGGACCTTATGGCTCCAGAGCCTCTTATAAGATAATTTTGAGGAAATCTAGTAATTTTTAAAAATAGAAATCAAGGCTCTATTACACCCATTTACAGGCTTCTACAGGATGAGGGAATATGAGAGGAGTCAGGTCTTTGCATCTGCCTGTTGGGATGATTCATAAAAGTTTCTCAGGGTAAGAAGATGATGTATTAATTTCAATAAACACTCTCAATTGAGACATTTTAGGTTTCTGTTGTCAGTTGTGTGAGCATGATCTTGATTGTATTTCCTGTATTTTTCCCCACTGTCAAATTCATCACCTATAGCAGAGATTCCTCTTAGTTTCCCTGTGTTTACTTGTTTAATACTATTGTCTTTGTGGAAGAGGCATTCAATTTAATTCAGCAAGCATGTATTAAACTCCTTCTATGTGTTAAACATGATAGTAGGTGATAAGGATACAAAGACAAAAGTGAATCAATCCCTCCCCTTCCAGAGATTATATTTTACTGGAGGCAAATAATATGTACACAGATTTTAAAAATGCAAAATATATACACTATTGTGACTATTTGAAAAATATTCAAAGACTAAAGTACCACTACTTAAAGAGATGGAAATTTCTTTACTTCTGGTATAATTTAATTTATTTGAATAAATATCAGTGTTAGTTCTATGACATGAGTTGACCTATGCTTATTACCTCCTCCCCTGACCCACACAGAAGTACTTCTAGGGAACCTAGTGGGGGAACTCTAGAATATAAGTTCCTAGCTATTTGGTGTTCTGGACCCTTTTGGCAATTTAGTGAAGCCTGAACTCCTTAGAATAATATTTTTAAATGTGTAAAATACTTAAGATTGAAAAAGAAACAACATACACACACACACACACACACAAACATTATAGGAGAAGAACTAAATTAACAACTATCAGCTGATCATAGGATCATACAGTTAAGACCTAAAAGGGTATTTAGAGATCATGGAGTCCAGGCCCTACATTTTATAAATGGGGGGGGGGGGGAATGGGAGCTAGAAAAGTATAGTAACTTGTTTAGTGTCACTGGATGACAGCTAAGATTCAGATTATCTGAATAGTATTTTTTCTGCTAGCCCACAATGATACAAAGTCAAGCCAGCTAACAGAAAATGGACAGTTCCAAATATTCAGGATTCTCTGCTCCCAGAGTATTCCTGGTCTTCAGGTGTTCCCAAACCAAGTATCATAGATCCAGGTCTAGGAATCATTTCAAATACTCTTTCCATCATGTGGAAATCATATTTACAGTTAAATACTTTTTCTATAACTAGAATTACATTTCTTTACCACTGTCTGCCTTCATTATAGGAAGGCACAATGATTGCCTTGGCAGATACCAGGACAACTGACTTCCCACCACAACCAGCCATTTAGTATGTTGAAAAGTTAGAAAATAAAAGCATACCCTCTTCTAACCAGTTTGATCAAGACCAGACATTATAGAAACACCTTCAGAGAGATGTCTCAGAATCCTTCCTCTGGGAAAAGAAACTGGAGGAGTAACTTAAAATGAGAGGATATCTGCTCTATGAAAAGGCACAGTCCATCATGTAGGTAGATGTCTTTGATGAAAATATTAGTAAAGTTGCTACATATGTTAGTTTGCAAAAAGAAATGTGAAATAAATTAATTTGCATTGATTATTCAATTGCCCACCAAAGGCATTTGTTTCTCCTTCTTTACACTATATCCAAAGTAGAATCCTGATTTGAAAGTAAATTAAAGACTGAAAAAACTTGCAAAAAATACTCATTGGAGGGCAGAATGTGAAGGGTTTTGCCATCTCTCATGGAGAAATGGGAAAGAAGCCCATGGAGGGGGAGACTACTGAGGGCTTTGTTCTATCCATACAAATTTCTTCTGCTCATCAGCTATAGCCAAGCGAGCACAGTTGACAAGTGAGTCCACATCACTCCAACAATCAGGTACTAGGCTGGTATATAAACAAGGGACCTTCTCCAGTTCAGCCTCCTCACGCTTGGCTGTTTCCAGGATTTGTTCTTCTGCAGTTCCAAGACGCTGCAGGGCCTTTCTGTTATAATGAAATAGAGAGTAGGATGAATCCAGATAGAGCCATGAAGAAACCCCTGGAACAATAAATGTAGGATTTTGTTCCCCAATATTCCAACAATAATTTTGTTATTGTTACTAAATGTGAGGGAAAGGGAGAGGGATGAAAGAAGTATCCTCTTCACCACCTGCATATTTAGAATAATCTCATGTAAGTGATATAAGTCATCTCACCACTCCCAAATCTAAAGGTTTCAATAGATCAAGCTGGGACAATCTTCCTAAAGCATCTGGGCTAAATGAACTAGCATTCTGAGATACCGGGCAAAGTATTCAAGTACAAAGGCCATTGTTCCTCTGGACCCCCAGGAAAAAGTACAAATACAACAGATAGAGACATCACTCATTACACTGTGTGCTCAGTAGGGAAAAGGGTCCTTCATATAATGAAGGCTATTTCATTTTAAAATTTAATAGTTTTTAATTAGATCCTACTTTGTGTCAGGCATTGTGCTAAAAAGGCTTTATAAATATAAATAATTCCTCATCTGATTCCTCACAACAACCTTGGAAGGCAAATGTTACTATGATCTTCATTTTACAGCTGGGGAAACTGAGGCACAGACTAAATGACTTGCCCAAGGTCACACAAAAAGGGTCTGGGCTAGGATTTGAATTTGGGCTTCCTGACTCCTGGCCTAATATTCTTTCTACTGCACCATCTAATTGCTTCTACACAACTACGGAATAAAATTTTATCTGAGGATAAACTTGGGCCCCAGATGACTTAGCCAGTGAAATTTTAGGAGAGGGATTAAGTTTATTGTTTTAAAATAGAGATAGGTGAGAATAAATCTCCATTACTCTCCCCCACTCCTCCCGCAATATCGTGGACTCAGATAAAAGTTTCTAATATTTACTTTATTCTTGTATTAAGTTGGTTTGAGCTACCCCTGTTAATCAGGAATAGGGATGGGGATAGAAATAGAGCTATGATTTCATTGATAGAAGGAAGTCACAAGTAAGTATACTCTCTCAAAATCTGCAATTTAGAGTCTTAGAAAGTTGCCTAGAGACATGAAAGAGAGAATAAATAATTTGCCCAGAGTCACACAGCTGGTGTATGTTAGAAGGGAGATTTGAAACAGGGTCATCCCTTTGTAGATCTGAAGCCAGCTTTTTAGCCATACGGACAGATTTAGTGAAAACAGTGACCAAGATATATCTTTGGTATGGAGATGAAAGAACTGATATAGATCCCTCTTTCACAGTTGTGATCTACAGCTGGGAAACAAACTTAAGGATCCTCAGTCATCCTTCCCTTTATTTTCAAGATGAGGAAACTGAAACCCATACAAATTAAACAACTTGGCCATGATCACATAGGTTGTAAGTGATGGAGCTGAGATTTGAACTGAGTCTCCTTTTTAAAATTTTAACTAATACAACATTTATTGTTTTGCCCCTGGTTCAGAGGTTATAATTACTTTTCATATAATATTGTAATACATTGTCTTAAGACAAGCAGAAAAAATCTTTATATTTTAATTGATTATGCTGCTTGAAATCTGATTGTCAACCATTATTTCAGTGACATGCCTTTGTAATGCCATGTCTATGTAATTTTCATTGGTAGAATTGTGATACATGATCATAAAATAGGAATCTTGGGATCTTTGTGACTGATCCTAGCATTAACATTAATACTTTACAGACTTTGCTTCATTTGATCTTCATGTAAATCTCTTGTGAACTCAATCTTCCAACCTAAAATCTAGGATCCTTTGTCTTATACTTCACTGCCTTCCACCTAAGTCAAGTAGCATGAAATGTATCCTGAAATCAATTTTTAACACAACTTCACTTGGAGAGCAGGAAGAAAGACAACACATAAGGATTCATAGTGAGAGAAAGACCAGGATGCAGGAAATCATAAGATTGCTACTGGGCAGGTTGCCATTTAGGCAGAGGGAGCAATAGAAAGGGAAGGAGGAACTCAGCTGGACAGAAGGCATGCCAACTGCTCCCTTCTTATCTGAACTAATTATTCTCATTAATTAGGTGCTAAATTTAGTTGTCTTTACAAAGCTAAAAGTATAAATGCAATCAGTGCCTTCTAAATTTCAATGTTCTGTGGCAAAGTCCTGATCTTCCTGCCCTAATTATGATGCTACCCAGAAATTTTCTTAAAAGAACTGTTCCTTTCAAATGGGGAAAGAATCTGTAGTGTGTGTGTGCGTGTGTGCGTGTGTGTGTGTGTTTGTGTGTGTGTGAAGAAGCAAAAGAAACCCGAATTCTTGTATGTTTCCCTAGGCATCATTGGAATACATGCTATGGAAAGTCCAGTTCTAGGTGGAGTTATTATCCTCCCACGCCCAGAGATGTGTACATACTTGAGTTTCTTGGCATTCTTCTCAGTGACAGGGATGTGGACAATGATAGGGAAGATCTCAGTCCTGTGCAGGGCTTGCACACAGTTCAACTTAATGTCCAAGAGACAGTGCATATTCTGTGGAAAATGAGGAAAAGGTGATGAAGGCTATTAGCATCGAGGATGGGGAGTGGAAGAGGGGTGAATGATTGGAACTCTCAAGTCTCCTAGACTCCTTAAAGACTGAAATGGCACTTTTGTACTCCCAGAGTCTCTCACAGGGTCTTGCCCACAGTAAGCCTTTAATAAACTCTTAGAGAACCAATCCTGTGAAGAGCAGATAACTGATTCCGACTTGGACTTACTGGGAAAGCAATTGGAAAAATATAATTAAACTCCAAATGGAAAGATGTTGTCACCTGTACACAGCTATCACCTGCAGGGATTTCACTTGGTCACTGATGCACCATTTGTATTGCGAAATTAGTGTGAGAATAGTTGAGCTTTTCTATATAGTTAGGTTTGGAAAGGTCTTCAAACTCAACCCTCTTGGGGTGGCCCTCTGTCTGCAAAGACCTCTTTGCACTGACTTATCCAGAGTTGCCTTTGTCCTTCCTCTCTATTCTCTACCTGCCTTATTGAACAGAACTCTACCTTGTGCATCAAGGACTCGATTGCTTGGTAGGTTACATAACCGTGATGGCTGGGCTCCTCCTTCTCATGGATTATGTCTCCACTCTGCCTTCGAACTTCATACTCTTCTTGGCTTAAATATTCTGGGAAGGCAAAAAGGAATGGGAAGGCAGGGCCATAAAAATGTAGAAATTTTGCACAAAAAGGGGCCACTTTAGAAGGCACATAAAAATGTAAGTAAACCAAAGAGTACATGAGAATATTCCCAGAAGGGATAACACCCCAATGTAGTTAGGGCCCTGAGAGAAAATATACACATAGCTTTAGCAGAGCCTTAATAACTGATGGGGACTTTGCTTCAGATTCTGCTCTAACTTCACCGTGTGACCACTCCTCTTCTGGACCACTCCTAGGCTACTACTCCCAATTACTCTGTTGTATGTCTCCCCTTAACCTTATCTACTACCCAACCCTCACTCCAACTCCTGTGAGGATATTAGGGAAATTCTCTGAAGGAAAAAAACCATATCACTTTAACTGAACCACTCCTTGCAGATGCAAAAATTTCTTTATGTGACTGACTCTAGACCCCATAGAGGAGTCTGTTCACAGAAAGCTCCCCAGTCTACAGAGATCTTTCTCTCCACATGCCACTTTTATAAATTGGACTCTTTTCCAAGAAAAGAAACAGCCTGGGGCTTGACACCAGAGAGCTGTGAATTCTAAATTATCTACACAAATAGAGAAGAGCAGTTCTAGGTGTGCTAAATAATCTTAAATAACAATGCAGAAATAATTTCTATTTGATTTTGAAATGAATTTTAGTCAGTCAGAAAAATAGGGCATAATTGTAGAGTTATTCCAACCATTATGCTTTGTTTCTGTTGAGCCTTCTCTTCAGTCCCTTGCTCTAGCTTGGAGAACTTTTTGAACTTGTGTTAGCTAGTTGGTCAGCTTTGCAGCTAGGTGGCACTGTGGACAGGACACCAGATCTTGAGTCAGGAAGAGACATCTTCCTGAGTTCAAATTCAGCTTCAGATACTAGTTGCCGGACCTGGATAAGCCACTTAACCCTGTTTGCCTCAGTTTCCTCACCTGTAAAATGAAATTGAGAAGAAGATGGCAAACCACTCCAATATCTCTCCTGAGAAAACCCCTAAATGTGGTCACAACGAGTTGGAAACCATTGAAATGACTAATCAGCAACCTGACTTTGTATCATCTGCAAATCTGATAAGTATCCATGCCTTTATCCAAGTCATTGATAAAAATATTAAACAGCCCAGAGTCAAAAGCAGACCTCTAAGGCAGTCCAATGGATAATTCCTGTCAAGTTAACATAGAACCATTACAACTAACTTTGATCTATTATTTTAGTCTATTTTATTACTGTTTTATTATTAGTCTATTGTTATTTATTTATTTAATATATATTTTTAAATATACTTATTTAATTTAATAAAAATATTTAAAAATATAGTTTTATTAGTCTATTATATTAGTCTATTTTATTCTTGACTCAAAATTAAATGGGCATTTTAGTATGGCACAGCATACCCTTAGTTACATGTAACTAGGATTCTCTTGCTTCCATATCCCAACTGACATCATATAAATATGACATTTCCAGTGAGCAGTTGGAGAAAGTTGGCCCTCTCTACCTCAGCAGCATGGCGACCTTGGCAATGTGGAAGCTTTTGCAGGAGTTTCATCTAGCAGAGCTTGCTCCTGGGTCCCTGGCTGCTTTTTCCCTCTTTTGATATTTGTTCTTCATTTCCTATGGCAATGGCTGCATTTTATATTGTTGTGTGAAGAGCCAGGCATGGTTTTTTTTTTTCCCCCAGGGATGGAAAAAAAAGCATGTCATTTATTTGCAGAATCCATTCTATATATTCCACATCTTAGATTTCATGGGTTGGGGGGAAAAAGCATGCCAGGAGCTAAGTCCATGAAGCAAGCTTTTCCTTTATTGAATTTTCATTTTGTTCTGGTTTCCATTGTGTAGAAACTCGAATAGCTAATTGAGAAATGATTGGTGTGGGCAGGGAACAAGGGCTGGTCCTGATAGCAGAAAGATCAGAATTCAAATTCTGCTTCTGACATATATGAGCTGTGTGACCATGGGCAAGTAAGTCACTGTGAAATCAGAGAACTTGGTTCTACTCTTTTTTAAAAAAAAAGTAATCAATCAGTTTTAATACACATTGATTTATGAATCATGTTGGAAGAGAAAAATCATGGGAGAAAGAAAAACAAATAAAAAAGAATGAATGTAACGTGTTGATTTACATTCAGTCTCCATAGTCTTTTTTTTGGATGCAGATGACATTTTCTATCCAAAGTTTATTGGGATTGCCTTTGGATCACTGAGCCACTAAGAAGAATCAAGTCTTTCATAATTGATCATTGCACATTCTTCTTGTTATTGTATAAACTGTATTCCTGGTTCTGCTTATTTCACTCAGTATCAGTTTATGTAAATTTTTCCAGGCCTTTCTAAAATTAGCTTGTTCATCATTTTTTATAGAACAATAATATTCCATTACCTTCATACATCACAGTTTATTCAGCCATTCCCCAATTGATGGGCATCTACTCATTTTCCAATTCTTTGCTATTTGGTTTTATTCTTGACTGGGATGCTTTCTCCCTGTTTGATGTTGTGCAAGTTCTCTCTAGAACTTAGTTTCCTCATTTGTAAAAGGAAAGTGTTGGATTAGATGGCCTCTGAGGTCCTTTCCAGATTTAAAGCTCTAAATCCAGATATGTTTTTTATCTTCTTTGCCAAGCATTGTGGGAGAATGCTTTGGTGGATAATCAGACTTTTAAAATTTTGTTTTGATACCATCAGTCTATTAATTTGATTTGTATCATTAAACTCAAAAAGGGCTTTTGAAATTCCAGTCTAGATGTATTCTTCTCCCTTTCAAAATCTTTCCAAAAACAATGTTATTTTTGCCATCTGTTTCATTATTAAGTAACACTTCTAAGGTTTATCTTAAATGTAGAGTTTCAATACCTTCAGATTCTTTGGCTTTTCCTTTTTTGGATTTAAGTAATTACATTTCCTCCTACATTTTCACCTACTTCTTTGAATCAAGATTAAAGGATAAAGTTTTTTCTTGTAATTTTTATTGACATCTTTGGTTTTTGTACATTATCATAGTTTCTTCCAGTATCTTTCTCCCAGAGACCCATACCATATAACAAATAGTATTTTTATTAGGATAAAATTATAAAGAATAAAAGATGAAAAAAGCAATATAACTAATCAAGACATAAAAAAATCTGAAAGTATAAGTAAAGTTTTAACACTTGTGGGCCTCCCACCTCTACAAAGGGACAGGATAAGAATGTTTTCCCATATTTCTTTCAAATCTGTTTATTCTTTATAATTTCACAATATTCACTTTGGATTTGTGGGTATACAAGTATATACATGTGCATGTGTGTGATAGTGTGTGTGGTTGTTCTTTCCATTTTCATTGTGATCGTTATTATGGATACTGTTTTCATCTGCTTTTTTTCCTTCTGAATTAGTTCATGTGGATCTTCCCTTACTTCTCTGTATTCATCACATTCATAAATTTTTATAGCATGGTAATTAATATTCCATTATAATCATGTGCCATTCTTTGTTTAGCCATTGCCCTATTGGAGGCATTTAATTTGTTTCCAATTCCTTTCTAAAAAGTCCTGAAATAAATATTTTGTTATATTTTCATGTGAAATTTTTTTCTTATCAGTGGCCTCCTTGGGATATACGACTAGTATTGGATCCCTGACTCAAAGGTTATGGATATTTTAGTACTTTATTTGCATCATTCCAAACTGAAGGATATTTGCTGACAAAGAGAGAACATGATGTCTCATTGCTTTTGGCACTTATCTTCATATCTTCAGGCTATTTTTTGCACCTTTGTCATTTGTCCACTTTAGTGGTCAGCAAAATCTGGACTGAAGTATTATTAATATTTATGATTCATTTCAACACATTTTTCCTTTTGGGGATTCCAAAATATGGAGAGCCACTCACTTTGCTGTCGTTTGTTTCAAACTCATCATTACAAGGTGATTTTGAGTATGGATAGCATAGAATTCTATGCTTTCCCATCTATTTCTTAAATTCATAGCCCCACCTGCAGCACAGTGATGGGCTACTAACCCAGTCAGTGGCACTGCCTGAGCCAGTGGAATAGCTGATATTCCAGAGTTGCAGCCAAGTGTTCACTGATACCAAAGTGGTTTTAGGATACACAAAATATTCATAATACATCACCCTGGCTTCTTTCATACCTTTCTCCCACCAATCACTTATCAGGGAAAAGTTGTATTAATTTCCACTTCTAGATTTTCCATCTACCACCAGCACTCAGCAACCTCTCCTCCTTTGAGGTTCATTATATTCATATTTATCACCCAATTCCAATCCTAGTGGTTATCTGACATTTTTTAATGAGTCCATTTGTTGGCTCATAATCTCCCTCCTTCTCTCCTTTCACATCCTACCTTATACTGGGAGACTTTAGGAAACATGTCAAACACTCTAATCTGATTCCCACCTCCAGTTCCTCAGTCTGCTCATTTTGCATGACACACTCCTCCACTACCACCTCACCTGCATACAAAGATGGTGATTTTATCATTATTCACAAATGTTCCACTTCCATGATCAAGAATTCTGAAATTCTTTTACCTGATCATAGTCTCCCATCATTCCTGCACTCCCTATTCCCTTACTTCTCCCAAAACTATTTTTTGTCCTCACTATGTCCTCCAATCCCTAAGTCCTTCAGTACTTTCCCAGACATTCACTAGCCCCTCATAATATATATTTTCTTCACATTAGAGAGGTACCAAGGTAACAACAGTGGCCTGAACCCCAGGAAATTATGTTTTCACTGTCCTGTTGTTTGGCTGACAAGGCAGATGCTAAGAAGGAGGAACATACCTATTGGGCATTTCTCAAAGTCCTTGAGGAGGCTCAGCTTCTCACTCAAAATCCTCCCAATCACCATAGGCACAAAGAGCACAGGGCGAGGTCTGTTTGGTTTGTAGGGTTTTACCCGTGTATAAGGAACTAGTGTAAAACAGCTCTCTGCCCAAAAACATACCACGGATGAATCTGTGTAGGGAAAAAGTAGTGGGTAAAACTGGGCCACCAAGGTTACTTCATCTCTCCCTGAAGCTTTTCTCATCTTATTCCTTTTTCCCAGTTTCTTTAGTTGTCTATTATTATTCAGTTTTTTATGTTTTCTGTTTATAACACAGAGCTGGCCACAAGGGAATGTTGCCTCCATGGTAATATTGACCTTTGGGAACAGCCCCTTGCTTATCCATGAGCCACCCTCTCTGGAACTCCCTTTGCCATTGATGAACCCTGCATACCTTCCAACTTGCTAGGCTCAGCCTGGCTCCCATCGGAGGAGGAACCCAGTGGGTTGACCTTGCTCTTGTCCATGCTTACTATGCGTACTAATTTCTGTTGTCCCCCAGATGACTGCAAAAGCAGTAAATGGGAGAGAAAGAAAAGGAAGAGAGGAAGATTAAAGTTCCAGAGAGTGTGTTGAGGGACCCCAAAGTCTTGTGTCCAGCAAACCTTCCAGGAGAGTAAAGGCCAATCTTGGTGCCATTAGTAGATGTCCCATATTGCCTTCCTCCCCATCCTACAGGTCACCTGCAAATCTTTACACTTGTATCAGGACTGATATAAAGACTGAAGAAGCAGGAGCTACAGGGAAAGAGCTTCAAAGAGAGATGGAAAGAAAGAAGCCTCTCAGCTTGGTGGCCTCTAATCCAATCTAATAAACAGTTATCAAATGCCTTCTAGATGTAAGGCATTGGATTAGGTGTTAGTGGTGCAAAAACTAAATAAAACATAGTCCTTTTCCTCAAGAAATGGAATTCTATACATAGAATTCCAGGAATAGAATACATAGAATTCTATACATAAGATATGTATAGAATTGGCGTATTTGGGAGTGAGAAAAACCAAAAGAAATAAAGAATAGGATGGAGGAGCAGAATGGTAAACTGAGGGCAAGCAAAACCAGAAAATGATCACATTAAAGATCACACAAAAAAATCACATGCATTATATGCAGACACACAGAGCTGAGCCAGTGAATAAGGCATGTGTATCTATGCAGGTAATCACAGTCAGGATTACTGGACTCTGGAGGTAGCAGACCAGCCCCAGAACTCTGGAACCACAAAATCACAACTATGAAAATATACAGAAGGGCAGGGTGTAGAAGTTTAAGTAACCCTCACTTATGATGGTAATTTATCCCTTTCACATAAAGCCATGCTACAGAAAGCTCCAAGCGCTACCTTAGGAACCCCCTGAGAGAGAAAGTACTGTGGCTCACATTTTTGCATCCGCACTCGTACCCCATTTTATAGGAGATCAGGAGAGTAAGTGGGTCAGGAGAAAACAACTATAGGACAAGAGGAAAGGGTCCCAGGGGAAGGTCGGGCTTTGTGTTCCAAATCTCTACTGATGGATTTCTTTGTGACCTGGGAATAGGTACAGCTAAAATTAGTGTAAATGTTCCTGTTCCCGCAGCTTTCCCCACCTTGCGGGAGACTGAGCTCTGCTGAGTCATGTCCTGGATGAGGGTGATGAGTTTCTGCTGAGCCCTGTCACAAAAGCAGAAAACAGTGAATTGGTGACTCAGCCATGAGGAACTCTGGGGTTGGTGCAATCACTCTCAATGGGGAACTGAAAAGAAACTGGAACCCAAGAGGATGGGGTTTATCCAGTCTACTCTAGAACATAGTGTGATACAGCACACCCCTGTGTGGCAGGGCATGGAGCAGGCACTGGAGGGCTTTTCCAGGGATCATGCCATGGATCATATGTAGGAACTCTCTTGGCAATTTTCAGTGACACGTGCAGCTTAAAGAACACGGCACTCAGAAATGATGGACAATTCCCTTATTGTTCATTAAGTAAGACTCAATACTATTTGATTTTCTTTCTGGAAGGGTGAGAGCAGAGCTGGCACCCTATCCCTACCCCTTAAGCATGGCAACTACTCCCATGTGGCAGCTAGATCAAGGATACAGCTGGGTGAGCTTGAAGCTGAGTCTCTGGCTAGCCTAGTGAGTTAAAAAAGTTGGAGTTACTGGGTCCCTCAGTCAAAGTTGGCAAGTGAATATCCTGCCACTCTGGTGCTTTTTGGAGATTAGTCTAATATCTGGGCAGGGTTTACATAAGACAGGAACCTGGATAGAATTATTTAGACAGCATAGACCTGAGGTGAAATTTAAAATAACTATTTAGCAATGCTGCAAACTGCTTTGTGTCTTGATAGTTTTTCTCAGGATTATAAAGAGTCAGACACAATGAGACAAAAGAATCTCTGGGCTGGGGTTTTCAACTTCTTTGTCTTATAATTGTCTTATTGTCTTATATTTGTCTTATAATTGGCTCTACATGGCCCTATTCTGGAGCCCCAGGAAACATTTTTTAAGCTCACCTCTTGTCTTGGGCTTCCCCAGAGTGGGGAGGAGAAAGGTACTAAGTATAAAATATATATCAAGTAGAGGACAGCTATTTATTTCCTCTACACAAAAGAGGTGCTTAACACACATAAGCCATACAGGGATGCATGGACATAAAAAATTTAAAGTGGTAGTAACAGTATAACAATTACTGCTATCATCTCTAGGGAAGTTACTTAAAAGAATCAGGATATGAAACAATTTGTGGGATAGCTAAATCATCACTTCAGATTTCATAGGGGTTTTTCACTGTCTGAATAATTCCTTATAGGTCTGTCATCTAGTAAAGCAAGTATTGGAGCCATCCTCTTGCTAGTGTTTTCCAAAAGCTCTGGAGTGTAGAACACTTATTTGCTGCCACACACAGTTCTGACTGAGGGACCCAGGAGCTCCAACTTTTTGAATTCACTAGACTTCGGCCAATCTTGGAAATATCCATCTCAAAATCACTATTGGGTTATTTATTTCAGTTTGGGAAAGAAACATAAAGCTAAAAAGGCAGCCAAAGGTCCATGTTCAAGCTTGTTTAGATGAAGCACTGTTCTAAGTTGCCATACTTTAGGCGTTGGGAATGGGGGGGGGGGGGAAGGCTCCAGCATTGTCCTTACAGAGATAGGCCCAAATAGTGCTGATGCACTCAGCAGCTTGAAAGAGAGAAAAGGAATGAGGTAAGGATCATGCCTTATTAAAGCTCCATTGAGTCAGTGGATCTTCTTAATGGACAAGAAGGGAATTGTTCATCATTTTAAGTGCCAAGCTTTTAAACCACACATTTTACTTGAAACTGTTAGTGCAACTTTTGCACCTAACCTGTTGGAAAACCCTTTCAGCCCACTTTCATTCATGTTCCATGTATTGCAATCCTTTCTATAAATGTATCCAGATAGCATCGGAAGTCTCATGGTCTACTGCTTCAGAATATTGCCATTCCTTGTAATGTTTGACCTTTTACTGGAACATGCTTAAACATAGTAATCTAGACTAATTTAGATTAGAAATGCATTCTCAACAGAATTATCATGTCATCCATGATTCTATGATAGATCTTAGATAGATATAGTTGCATACATATATATTTATATAGATAGATTATGATAGATCTTTATATGTGAAAGACTCATAACAAATTTAACAGCAGAAATCATGAAATGTCTCCGGTGCTTTAATTAGTACACTAGTTGTTGGGGAGATATAAGACATATCTGCCTTGACCTTATGGAACTACAGACACAGCAGCTTACAAAATATACACAATAATATAGGATAAATGCATTACAAAGATGCCACCAAAAGTACCTTGTAAGGTCTAAAGAAGAAAATTATTGCTAATAGGTACTTACAGGTAACAAAAAAAATTCTTTATGGAGGAAATTGTTCTAACCCTTTGTGGTAATTCATCATTCATTTTCTTGTGGCCTGGAGTCAGCAAGACCATGACAGGAAAGGGAAACCTTTTAATATCCAAAAGGGACCTTGATGATTGGTTCCCTGGGTACTATAGCATTTTCTGGACAGAGTTATACAAAATTAAGCCCAGAAAACACTCTTCAGGTTTGCATTATACTTATGCCATACCTCTGAGACCATCAGCAATATCCTGAGCTGATGTTTAGCATGTAGCAGACACCCAACCAATTTTTGTCGAATGAATGAATGAGTAACATATTCGTTTGACACAGGTAACTCACTTGGAGTAGTTGGGGATGGTGCCATAATCTGTGTCCTTCATACTGTACAAATTGACTCGATGGGCATGCCAACAACTTTGGCCTTGGTACATAGTGTCAGTGACATGCAGGATGTCATTACACTGCACTTGTAGCTCTCCATCTGCCTTTCTGTCCATGGCCAAGTTGACCCGGATATAGAACGAGTCCCCTGAGGTGGTCACTTTGTTCTCTATGTCCTGGACCAATTTCTTGTAACCTGGCAATAATGGGAAGAGGAAAAAGAACAATGAAAATGTGAAAGGGCAGTGACATCGTAGCCTGGAGGCTAGAGATGTGAGGCAGCATCCTTTAGAGTAGCAAACGGTCAAGAGAAAAAGACAGTTATAGTTGTTTTTCTTTTAAGCTCAAAGAGAACCAAAATGCCATCACTACATCAGGGTGAAGGTACAGTGTGTCTGACTGTGTTTGATCAGACCAAGATGAGCTCTACCACGGGTCAGGCACAAATAGTTCATGAGAACATTTGGAGGGGAGATATCTCTAAATTTGAGTATCTCATGTGATATTAATATGAATCATGGTTTTGGGACTAGAAAAAAACATAGACCCCATGTTCAAAAGTGAGGTACAAGAAATTAAATGACTTTCCTAGTCATATATTTATTATCAGAAACAGGTTTTAAATCAGTCATCTTGTTCTAGAACTAATATTCTTTCTACAATTCATCAATATTGGAACTAGTAGAAGGATTTCTACTGAAATGGATTGATAGATGACATATTGGGTAGTGGTGAGCCTAGAGCCAGGAAGTCATGAGTTCAAATCTGGCCTCAAATAGGTACTAGCTATATGACCCTGAACAAGTCACTTAAGTTTCCTCATCTGTAAAATGGCAAACCACTCTAGTGTCTTCTCCAAGAATTACAAATTCCAAAAGAGGTCATAAAGAGTCAGACATGACTGAAAAAGACTAAATAACAAAAATAATCACTTCTATCTACCTTGTTTGCCTATAGGGACTAAATCTGGGCCTTCTCTATCCTGATTCTGTAGTTGAGTGGGGAATAATGAGTTTGTAATGACCAAAAGAACAGAATCTTATAGAGAACAATATTTGGAATGTAAAGGATGTGGAATAGAAGTATAGTAAAACTTTGAGAGGGAAATAAAGGATTGAAAAGAATCTGTACCTTCCATGTTGATCTTCACAGATAGGCAACAGAAGCCATTCACCCTCTTGAGAAGTCCTACTGCCTGCTCCAAAGTTGTATCCTCTAGAATAGCCTTGAATGCAATCTCCTTTGAATCATACTCCACCTATGAACAAAGCCAGCAATACTTAACCTACGATGACAGTTAAAGTCAGTCAGAGAATATAGTCAATGCAATTCAGCAAATACTCATTACCTATTATGCATGAATTTTTGCACCATTAACCATCACCAGTCCAAAAAAATGAAAGGTATTTTGTGCTATTGTTATCCTCTAGCAATTCTTTGACATTGGCTTCCACTAACTCCCTGATTCTGGGATGTCTGAGAGATGATGCCCTATTTAAAAAAAGGCAGCCTCTCTGTTCACATGTTCCAATCATAGTAGAACTCATACATAAACCATACCTTTGTTATGTTCTTCATAAGGTAAGACATATAATAGATCTAAGACTTCTGACTACAATCTATTCTTGAGTCTCTAACACAAGCATGTCCAAGAGGACAGTGTAGAGCTCAGATGCTATTTTCTTTTTTTTCCAGAGTCAAACATTTAGGTTCTTATTTGAAGCTAATGTTAAAGCAATGTTAATATCCTTAAACATGATCTGTTAATTCAATTTAAATACTTGAATACAAATCTAAAATATCACTCAGTTAAAAATACTGGAGAGATTTCTGAAATGTAGTCAAATTTACATTGCTCAGTTCTCTTATGTATGGTACCTTATGCAGGAACACACACTGTAGAATGCATAGTGCTGCTTTATTTGAGACATGGTATCAATCTTTATTCATCTTTCTCCATTAAGATATTCTGTTCCTATCTAAGTTTTAGCCCAACCCACCAAATCTGTTGATCTGACTAATGTCAAAATTATGACAATACAGAATTAAAACTGCAATTATATAGAATATATCCACAGTCCAGTAATTTATTTTAAATTTGAGTAATTTCAAATCATACAAATAAAACTGAACAGCAGTACTTTGTTTGAATTCTCTCTTTTGTACACTCAGTGATCTAAAATTCCACAATCTCCAAATACATAAAACTTGGAGAAGGGAAGTAAATATACATCGATTGGAATCATGGTGCTCTTTGTTCCTGAATAAAATGGTCCCACACACACACAAAGAAAAGAACAGGATACAGCACAACATAAGGGCATCAGATGCTATTTTCAGTAACATTACTGTTGCTGACTTTGTGACTCAGTGCCATCATCACTCAAATTCATTGACATTCTACAAACTCAGAAACACAAGCAGTTCACAATAAAACCCATACATTACAGTTTTCAAGGGAAAAAACAGGCATATCCAGAGAAAAATGCTAAAGAACACTAGATGTCTGGAGCCATATTAATCTGTCACTCAAAAGTCACATTAGGCCTAGCTCTTGCTTTTTTCCTCAGATAACCAGCTCCTAATTTCAGTATAATGGACCATCCTTTAACAAACTGCAGTCCAGAGATCTTTTGCTTTTATCTACTACTTTGTAGAGTAGGAATAAAGATGATATCCTTCTTAGGACCCCTGAAAATAGCTGCTATCTTTTAATCCCATAGTTCAACAACTGCTCCATCTCTCTTTTTTTTTCCCAGTTCTAATTTTTAATGAATTATTTTCTTTCATTAGCTCTTTTTTTATATATAAAGCTTTTTATTTACAAAACATATGAATGATTTTTCAACATTGACCTTTGCAAAAACTTTTTTTTCACCAAGCTTTTCCCCTCCTTCGCCCCACCCCCCATCCCTAGATGACAGGTAATCTAATATATGCTAAATAGGATAAATTAAATGACAAATACAATACATGTATACATATCTATACAGTTATCTTACTGCACAAGAGACACCAGATCTAGAAAGAGAAGAAGAAAAAAACAACCTAAGAAGGAAAACAAAATGCATGGAAACATTCACAGAAAGCGTTAAAATGCTGTGTTGTAGTTCACACCCAGTTCCCACAGGCCTCTCTCTGGATGTATATGACTATCTTCATCGCTGGTTTGAATCACAGCATTGTTGAAGAGAACCATGTCCATCAAAATCGATCATCGTATAGTCTTGTTGCTGTGTATAATGTTCTCCTGGTTCTGCTGATTTCACTCAGCATCAGTTCATGCAAGTCTCTCCAATCCTCTCTGAAATCCTCCTGTTGGTCATTTCTTACAGAACAATAATATTCCATAACATTCATATACCATAATTTATTCAGCCATTCTCCAATTGATGGGCATCCTTTCAATTTCCAGTTTCTTGCCACTACAAAAAGGGCTGCCACAAACATTTTTGCACACGTGGGTCCCTTTCCCTCCTTTAAAATCTCTTTGGGATATAGGCCCAGTAGAAACACTGCTGGGTCAAAGGGTATGCACAGTTTGATAACTTTTTGAGCATAGCTCCAAATTGCTCTCCAGAATGGTTGGATCCGTTCACAGTTCCACCAACAATGTATCAGTGTCACAGTTTTCCCACATCCCCTCCAACAGTTATCATTATCATTTCCTGTCATTTTAGCCAATCTGACAGGTGTGTAGTGGTATCTCAGAGTTGTCTTAATTTGCATTTCTCTGATCAGTAGTGACTTGGAGCACCTTTTTATGTGACTGGAAATAGTTTCAATTTCTTCGTCTGAAAATTGTCTGTTCACATTTTTTGACCATTTATCAATTGGAGAATGGCTTGAATTCTTATATATTTGAGTCAATTCTCGATATATTTTAGAAATGAGGTCTTTTTCAGAACCTTTGGACGTAAAAATATTTTCCCAGTTTACTGCTACCCTTCTAATCTTGTCTGCATTCATTTTGTTTGTACAAAAACTTTTTAACTTGATATAGTCAAACTTATCTATTTTGTGATTAATGATTAACTCTAGTCCTTCTTTGGTCACAAATTCCTTCCCCCTCCACAGGTCTGAGAGGTAAACCATCCTACATTGTTCTAATTTGTTTATAATATCATTCTTTATGCCTAGATCATGAATCCATTTTGACCTTATCTTGGTATATGGTGTTAGGTGTGGGTCAATGCCTAATTTCTTCCATACTAGTTTCCAATTATCCCAGCAGTTTTTGTCAAATAGTGAGTTTTTATCCCAAAAACTGGGGCCTTTGGAACAACTGCCTCATCTCAATGGTTATAGTAATGAGAGAAAGAATAAAATAGAAGTAATAAATATGAAATTGATTTCATTTGAAATTTTAGTATGAAGAATCAAGATTAGCAGCAATGTATCTTGGACTCTTTGAAAAAGTCTTTACTCTCATAATCTAGTCCAATGCATCATTTTAATCTTAAAAGAGACAATGGATAACTTTCTGCTCTTCACTCAGATCCTCAGCAGCAGTTTAACTGCTCCATCATAAAACCAGCTATTTTTCTGAAGGGAACAGAATCTAAATTTTTCACCTTCACTTGCCAAGAAATCCTATCTTTTGTATAGCTTGCCCCACAGCTATCTCCCATTCCAGTCTTAATTCAAAACTCTCTCAGACTTAAAGGGTACAGCAGAAGAAGAAACAGAAATGGAATTAAGCAATAATCTATGTAGGCAGCAAGGAGGTTTAGTGGATGGAGCACTGAACATGGAATAAGGAGGACTTGAGTTCAAATCTAGTCTGTGTGACTCTGGCCAAGTCACTTAACTCTATTTGTTTTAATTTCCTCATCTATAAAAATGAGCAAAGGAAATGGCAAAACCACTCTTGTGTCTTTGACTGAGTTCTCAATAAGAACCAGATCCATACAGAACCATCATAGAGAGACCTAAGGAAGAAGAGCCTGAATGTCAGAGGAGACACTAAACTGATCTTGGAACTCAGGGAGACAGCTCAAGAAGCAGGAGAAAGAGCCCTTCTAATTGCTTTGTTAAGGGTTTCTATTCCTTATTGTCTCTTAAGTAAACATATCTTATGTTTAAGTTACTAATTTAAAATTCCTAATTCTGCAGAAGACCTGAGAGGGCCCTTTCAGAGAAAGATTCTTATATTCCCAGGAGAGACACAAATGAAGATGAAATGATGCATAGAGATTATTATTCAAAAGGGATTCCCAAGATTGAATCTGATCCATATACTTCTCTGATCCATATATCCATATAGATATAGCTATCTATTTAGATAGCTAGATAGGCAAATAGATTGACAAATATAAAATAAAATAGACAAATATTATCTAATGTTTTGGGTTATCAATAGTACTATTTTTTCTCTATACATTAGAGCAAAGCTTCTTAAATTGTGGTTTGGACCAAATATTGGGTCATGTAACTGAATCTGGGGGTCATGAAATTAAGATTTATTAGCAATAAATGTTTGATTTGTATACTTATTTTATGTATATACCCGGATCACATAAAAATTTCTTGGGAGAAAAAGCATCATGAGTGCAAAAAAATTTAAGAAGCCCTGAATAGTCAGGGATCAGATGGTAAACATACATACCATCATGATCTGGGTGCCAGAACGCAAAGCCATCTCATCTGCTGTAGAGCCAGGAGTCACATGGTGAATAAAGATGCCTGTATGGTTTCCACCAATGATGCTGATTTGATCCAAGAAGGAGTCCCCCTGGAAGGTCAGTGCTGTTACCTGACTCAGTATCCTTAGGGCAGGACGTCGACGTACTAGAACATTGCTGAATGGAGAAAAAAAAAAGTATTTTCCTTCTTTGGTACAAATCAAATTGGTCCCTTCAGGACCCTCCTGTCTTTAGTATTCTGCAATTTCTTCCTCCAGTGCAACATTACGTAGCCTGAAGTACCAGTCACATCCCTGCCCCCCCACCTTGAAAAATGCATCACTTTTCTTGCCCTGCTAGACAGAGAATACAATCAGGAGTTCTTCCCTTTATCTTGTAGCCTCAACTTCATGACAACAAAAGGGTCCTAGATACTCACCTTTCTGGGGGGAAGGAACTTGGGAAAAATGTCTTCTGCACACTTTCTGTTGCAGGAAAACCTACTAAAATATAGAACAAATGAATAAAGACTAGATCAGCCAAGATGAAGCCTGAAAAAGATCATAGGCCCAATCAGACACTCTATCATTACTATCCTTTTTTCTCTCTTCTATAAGTTTACCCAACCTGCCTTGCCTCACAGGATGCCAAACTGCTAGGATCCTTTTCTGATGGCTTAGAATAATTGTTGATTCATATCACCCTGGAGAAATACAAATGGTACAGTCCTTCCCCCACCTCCCTAAGCCAATGGACAATGTGGTCAAGAAGCCCAGAGAAATGAGCTCTAATTCCAGGCATAGCATTAACTAGCTTTGTGACTTTGATTAAATCACTTAGCCTATTTAGACCTCTATTTCCTCCTCTGTAAAATGGGCTTGATGTTGTTTAAGGAACCCTCTAGCTTTAGTATGGTTTTCTTACAAAGCTTCTAGTGTCCTTAAAAGTCCAGTTTCTCTAGGCATTGGGGTTCACCAATTTGATGGTGCACTACCACCACCTTGTGGCCACATGGATGAATCCCTGATAGGCAGATGCTGGGGAAGAACTCCAGAAACGTGATAGCCTCTCTACCTCACAGCAGATATACCTTGATTACTTAGTGGTGTGGTTAGTACCAGTGGTATACTGGGAATGTTTAACAACCGGTTCCCCAAACCCCTCCCCATAATTTAGTCAAGAAACATGTATGTATGGGATACTTTTAAAGTTTGATCTGCACCATTAATATTTTCTGCATTGAGTTCTTGAGTATAGGCAATTTTACAATTGGAGCATTTGCTGATTTCTAAGGTATTGAAAATTTAACAATTGGTTTTCTGTTTCTGGTAGGAGTAGACCAGTACACTACTGCCCTTGGATCATTAGAGTAGACCATCTTACACATCACCTGTTAAATTACAGAGGTGTTGCAGGGGTCAGAGTAACTGGGAAAGGATCACAAAAGCTTTAAGACTAGTACAAAATCCTTATTTTGCAAAACTGAGGTCCAGAGATTGTGACTTTTTCAAGGTCATACACGTGGCCAAATTGCAATTTGAATTCATGTCTGCTGCTACCAAATTCTACCTTTCAAGGTAAGTTTCCAATCCTCTTAATGATATGTGCAAACCATCATATAAATGTAAATAATTATTATTATGTCTTGGCTAAGAGTTCCAAATTTTCAGTCCTTTTGAGAACTTAAGCCCTCAAGCTTTCCCAGAACCTAAGAGAAAACATCAGTGGCAGATTGTTGGAGCTAGGAGGAATCTTAGAAATCATGTAGCCAAACCTTTCATTTTATAGAAAAGGAAATGGGAATAACTTGCTTAAGTCATATGGTTAGTAATCTGTAGGGCTAGGATTTAAACCAAGGTTGTTTGAATCCAATTTATTTCAGAGAGACAGAGAAAATAGAATTTGTGCTATAGATATATACACAAATCTCTTAACCTGCTCATGAAGCCAAAAAAAAGAAAGAAAGAAAGAAAGAAAGAGAAAAGAAAGAAGGAAGAAAGAAAGAAAGAAAGAAAGAAAAGAAAAGAAAGGAAAGAAGAAAGAAAAAAAGAAAGAAGGAAGCAAGGGAAGAAAAGAAAGGAAGGAAGGAAGAAAGAAAGAAAAGAAAGAAGGAAGGATAGGAAGGAAAGGAAGGGAAGGGAAGGAAGAAAGAAAGAAAGGAAGAAAGAAAGAAAGAAAGAAAGAAAGAAAGAAAGAAAGAAAGAAAGAAAGAAAGAAAGAAAGAAAGAAAGAAAGAAAGAAAGAAAGAAAGAAAGAAAGAAGGAA